>JAVQJL010081665.1:0-32754 GCA_036024295.1 Nannoperca obscura | reverse complement strand
AATTTATGAACCCCGCCAGAGATGGCAAGTAACGAAGTACAAATAATTCATATTTATTTCTCTTTTTACTTTTACTCTGCCAATGACTCACGCGATTTAGGATGCGCGGTTCTCTGTGCCACGTATGCTAGATACATGTATCTAGCATTATTTGCCCAGCAGATACATGTATCTAGCATACTTGGCACAGATACTACAGCACAGAGAACCCGCACACAACTTTTTTTTTGCAGTTTTGAATCCTGGCAGCGATCTCATCCCATAGCCTGATAAGTATTTCCGGAATTACCTGTTTTACCATGTTCACAGTCAAAAGAGTGATATCCTATTCGCTGCTGGTGTCTTGTTTGGCCTCTGCAAACGTGGTTGCCCCACCTCTTTTTCAACGTTTCTTTCTTTTGAATTTGGTTGTCTTGATATTAATTCTAATACAAACTACATTTTTTACTCCACTCACTGTCATTTCTCGCAGAGCAAATCAATGTGATGGCAACACTTTCACTCACCTGCATAGAGTATTTTACACAGAGGGAGAGCTGTTAAAGGGAGTTTTTGTAACACAGGAAAAATGGTTGCCAAATGGGGCAACAAGACCAAACAAATAGTTGACAGGGGTCCAAATCCAGTTGTCCAAAGAAACTAGGCAACTGTTAATGTGGAGCCCTGTAAATAATTGGGCTATTTTCAACCTTCTCTAAGTTAGGCTACTCATTATATGCCATTTATACATAATATAACAAATGCCCCATTGCAGTAGCAAAACTCAATTTCAACAGGTACATGTATAATCATTCATTTGCCAGTGCAAATATTCTTTGACTGGTCATCACACAAGTGATGTGAAAGCGAACCACTGTGTGCCGACACAGAAGCAGACTTTTCTAGATAGTAAGCCAATAGAAACAACATTTTGCAGAATTAAGTCTCCAGTGAGATGTTCCCTTCCTATGGTTGTTAGCCATGTTCCGTTTATTGAATGGTCGCCCATGGTTTAAACTCGCTTAAGTATCCCCACCTTTTATTTTTATTTTGTGGATTTTTGTCTCAAGTTAAACTTTAATCCAGTGAACTACAAGAAACTTCGGACTTGGCATGTATCTGCATGCATAGCTAGACTTCAAAATGGGCCTTCCCACATGATGGCTATCTTCCTCAGAAATGACACCAAACTTGCTACAATCTCAGTCACATGGAGACTGGCGGTGAAACAGCACACTCGCAAGCGGACTCCTGTTTTTTAATCGTTTCCATATCTAAATGTTCATTATCAACTAAGGCCCACGCTGTCGCATTTGTATTTAGCTAACCAGCTAGCGGACTGACTGCAAAGTATAACCACACCACCTGTGCAAAGCTGTTAGCTTGCTAATAGCTAAGTGAACAGCACGGAATTGTTATATCCCTGCTCGCAACTACTTAGAAGCGGTCTGTTATCACATGCAAAACATTTCACTAAAATGGTATTATGCTGCCTGACTACCCAGAGCAAAACTAATTTGCGGTTATTTCCAATTATGAAAATATGCGCTCGGGGAAGGCCTGTCGAAGCACTGAGCAGGTGGGCCATGCATACACGCAGCAGTTTTCTGTGTCACTTTTCTCTGGGAAATAGCACATGACACTTGTGGGATTTCACACCAAAATGTCACCAACATTAGATTAAGCACGCTTTCATGTCATTTTGCTAAACATGCCTGTCATACCCTACAAAGCTGCTGCAAATAGTACGGTTGGCTCATTTGAATGGAGAGACCTAGGGCCTGTTAGCTACCATGCTGGTGGTATTTCAATGAGGCTTAGGGGGGCATTAGCAAGCACTTTTCAGTACTTACATTTTCAATGACACGACAAGTCAGATGTTTCAAAAAACAACGCGCACCTGACCAAATTGTTACTATGGTGTGGCACTATTTTGGGTCAGAAAGTTGTACAAACGAGCGGCGGCCGTAAGTCTATAAATAACGTTACACGGCGTGCAGCAGGAGTTGTTGTGCAGGCTAACGTTAGCCAGCTAGCTTAGCTACCTGGTTGCTGTAAGAAGCCATGCTCCCGGTGAGATTTTCTCTCCTCCGCTGACAAGACGAAAACTCTCCCGGGACGGTGTTGTAGGTTTGTAATGACAGTTACAAAAGGCGTCCTACTTCGACGTCATTGTCATTTCCCTGATGTTGTCCTGGCAGTCGTAGGTTTTGATCCATGTAATGCATCAGCACTTCATGCTGCTCGCCTTGCCGTCACCGCCATTTCTGTCGAGCCTCTTCCTCGCTTGCTAGCCAAGCCAGCGCGCGGTCGGTTGTAGTGGCAGCGTGAGCTCAAGGAATAACGACAAATACTTCCGGTGATGGTTTGCTCTCGGACTTCATAATAAAATTCTTCATCTTGATGCACTGCGGCCTGTGACCTCTGGAGTTTGATCAATCACACGAATCTAGGGATCCACATTTGTGGAAAAACAGTGATACATTAGTTATTAGTTAGTTGAAATTGCTCATATTACCAAACAATATGTCGAGATTTTCGGGCCCCTGAAGTCCTGATGCCCTGAGTCAGTTTCCTGCTTTGGTTGGACATTCAGCCTTGCCTCAAGGGACAGGAATAAATCAGCTACATTCAGTGTTGCTCCATTCAGTAGGGGTTAATTATGATCATTTACATTAATTGATCTGTCCCTAAAGTAAGATGAACCGTAGAGAGGCGTAAGCGAGGGGACCGTCTTTCTCTTAATGGATAGCAGCTTGAGTCTACCGCAGCTAGCGGTAAAGACTGAGTTTTTTAACTGAAATGTAAATTCCCCAAATCGTCTTATGGTCATGCCTTGTATCAAAGAACTGCATGATTATACACCAGCAAGCGAAAACATATCAGTCGCATGTAAAGACCTGCACGACATCGCCGACATGGGATATTCACACTTCTAAGCAACATTTATTTAAACATGTGTCTACTCCTCGGCGGAAATGCTGAAAGTAATAACGTGGACTATTACCGCGAGCTTCACGATTGAAACGTGACCGCGTGCGTTGTGTGCGTTCACGTCCGGGTTGGGGCATGAATCGCACATTTTTGGGTCTTTAGAAGTTAAGCACGGCTGAAACCAACCATTTCCCCTCACAGCTTACGCTTATTATTGAACTCTAGTGAAGCTGCCTGTGTCCTGTAATATTTCATCAAACTGCCCAGTGACTTAAATGTACTTTAGTTTGTCATTTTATTTATAATAACATCCTTACAAGTAGGGAAATAGGCCTAAAAACATTTGATTAGCAGTAGATATCTTACTGTTTTTCTCACAAATTAACGCGAAAGTAGTGGGCGTGGCACAGCACAGGTGAGGGGCAGGAGAACACAACCACAGGAAAAACCCCACAGGAAGCAGAGAGCTGGGGACGGTAGGCTGTTATTTTCTCGGCTTAAACGAAAGCAAGATAGTGTAGTCCACACAGTCCAAAGGTACGATATAATAATGTTGTATCTTTATATAATTCACGAACTAGAAACCATTTAGTCTTTACGTTAAAAAACATGAAATCGAAACACTCAACTTTGCAACAGGAAAAGAAGGAGAGTTGTTATCAATTTCGGTCCTCTTAGCCTACAAGAATATGCGTTGAGCTTCCATGTTGACATAAAGTAATATGAAACCGAATCACGTAAGAGTCCGATTTAGTTTGCTTAATTTATGTTATCCCTATGTATGTTTACTGAAATGTCTGTGGGCCCCAAAATCATCTCCACCCATTGTCCCACCAGCCACTCTATGAATGAAGAAACTTGTGTCTTTGGTCCTTCACCTTTTTTTTTCTTTTCTTTGGTCCTTTACCTCACGCAGCCATTAATCTTCATTAAACAATCCCTCATGCTGCTTTACTGTTCACATTGGTAGTTACAGAGATACAAGCCAAATATCTACATTGTTTATGTGGGTCTGTAATAGGACTCCATGTCCATGATCTTCTTTTGTAGGAAGAGGAAAATGCCAGAGAGAGGAAGACACCACCGGAAGAGTGATGTGTATGACAATTACAAGAGCAGGGACAGGGACTATTCACAGAGGGGAGACCACGCTTCGTATGATAGCAGAGGTTGCAACCAAAAGCCGAGGGACATGGACAAGAGAGGCTCTGCTGATGACAGGAGGGCCAAACAAAACAGACAGAGGGACGTGACAACTGCCTCTCACATGGAGACACCTGCTTGCAGAGACCACAACCATGAAGGACCCTCAAGACTGTAAGGGACCGTATATACCGTATTTCTTTAGTCCCTGCACTCACTGTCATGTCTTCCACACACTTTTGACCATCTGTGGCAAGACTATTTATTTATATTACTATATAATATCACATGGTTTGTAGAGATAATTCCATCTCACTGTAAATATGGTGTCTTTGTAGGCAGAGAGAGACTTCTGTGTATCACTCTGAAGGGAAGGATTATGAGCAACAACAGAGACACAATCTTTACAATCTCAGATACATCTTAACCAGTAGAGGCAAGTATATTTATTTTTTTCGGTGAAATATTCAAAATTTTGCCTGTATGTGATAATATACCATAATATATTATACCACTCTGTCATTTTGTTTTTTCAAGTGTTGAGTTGGAATAGGGACTTTTTTTACCATTTGCATTTGGGGCTACAACTTTTGATTTATTTTCACAATCAGTGAATCTGTGGATTATTTTCTCAATTAACTGATTAATCATATTTTGTATAAAATGTCAGAAAATAGACTTTTTTAGGCTTATGTATTTAAAATGTTTTATCCTGTCACAAGTCCAAAGATATTCTGTTTATTATTATATATGACAAAGGAAAGCAGCCAATCCACTCACCAGAGAAGCTGCGACCAGCTAATATTTGGCATTCTTTGCTTGAAAATATTAAAATTAACATCACAACAAATTGACTCGTGGTTCCAGCTGTAGTCTCACTGCTTCGTGTTGCTATACATTCATGTAAGTGTTGAATCTCGTGTCTCCCAGGTCTATGCCAGTTTATGGAGCTGTTTGTGAACCTACTTCTAGTCATCTGTGCCGGCGTGCCTTACAGCAACAATGGGGGTTACCGTGACCTGGCCAGCCTCGGTGGGCTTTACTATTATAACTTTGGGGGAGCCAACGCCTTCACTGGAGCCGCTGCAGCCCGAGTGAAGGAGCTGGACCAGCTGTTCCATCAGCTCAAGCGGCCTCCGTATGTCTTCACCATGGCCTTTGGTGGGGTTTTAATGATCTACACCTGTGCCATGCTTGCCCTGGGGATCTTCAGAGTGCCTTACCGCTGGCCCCCTGTGCTGCTGGGGGAGGCTCTGCTGAACCTCCTTATCGGCCTGGGCTACATCCCTGCTCTTGCCTTCTATTTTATTAAGCTGCAGGAAACCTACAGCAATCCCATCTGTAAAGAGAGAGAGAACATGTACAAGAGCAAAGGACATACGGGCTTTGGGTGCCAGTTGAATGGTGCAGATATCGCAGGAGGTCTCTTCGGGGTGCTGGGAGTGTTTGTTTTCATCTTTGGGGCAGTGTTAGCTTTCAGAGCTTTCAGGTCAGTGCAGGAGCTAAAGAAGCAAAAGACGAACGAGGACAATCATTTCTAAAGTGGCTTTTCTCTCAAATAGTATAAAAATGTATGTTTTATTACAAAGGTTTTGTTCATTTTGTGCAAAGAAAAGCCCAACATAGCCCTGAGGGGTTTCATAGGTCAAGATCTCTTTTAAGGTCAAATAATTTAACTATAAACTATACATTCCTTACATCTCAGCTCTAGAGTGAAGCTCAGTCCTTTGATAATTAATCTTTGCAGATGGGTCTTGGACACAGAAGGTTGTAATTTGTAATGGACTGAACTGACTCTGAAATTAAATGTCTCGAGCACTGGAAGGAACATTTCCAGTTAGCAGTGTCGTCCCATGACCTGAAGTTTTGATTTTGTCATGGTTTATATACATGTAAAACTGATAAAAGCCTAGTATCTTTAAATTTTTTAGACTCTGTTTTAGATTTTGCTCCTCCCTAAAGGTCTTTGATAATTTACAAGAAAGAACCATTTGTAGCTTTTGTCAACCATTATACTAGAGTTTTGGATGTTATTCTGAGCTTCACCAATAGATGGCAGATCTACTATGTTTAGGAATTGACTTTGACACATGGTACTTGAGTGTACATATATTATATCCACAGTAGCAAGTATCCTGTGTCCTCTGATTTTCTTCTGTCTAAGCATCTGTGCATTTAGGCTACTATTACATTATAGTTCAGGATTTTGAAATGAATGACAAAATAAACTGTACACATTACATCTTATACTGACCAAAAGTCATTTTGATTATATTTATTGGCATGAAATCATCATAAAAATGGTGAGCAAAATGGACACTGGACCAAAAAATTCACAGTAAAAAGTTTTATTGCTACTTGGCTTAAAGTTAATTTAAAAACAGCTTGTCTGCTCAAAACTAATGATAGCAGCATTTCAAATAAAATAACGACCATCGTCCACTCTTAAAGTTCAAGGGAGTAAAATTCAGTCTGATACACAGCAAAAGTGCTCATTGTTAGTCTTGTTCCTAAATAATACATCTTTTAATTAAACATAAAACAAAAATTTTAGCAGTAATCTGCATGCTAGAAAAAAAACAAAAAATGTTAGATATGCTCCATTTTGTACAAATAAATCACATTTTGTATGTACTCTACGCTTTTATGTTGATTTATATTTAGGGCATGCTTTCAACATTAAATACAGTTATAATTAGTACCTTCAAATAAAGTACCATAATGGGTTTTCTGTAGAATCTCAATCACTTTAAATTCTGTTAGTGGAGAGGGAAATAGAAATTTGCAAGAAACTATGAAGTACAAAAATAAACATCAGCTTCTTGGCATCGAGGAAAAAAATATTGAAGCATTTCTAGAAAAGAATGTACAGAAAGGAACCGTGAAATTAAACAATGGCTACTTTGGTCACATGTTAAACAACGAGAGCATCTTCCATCAGGTTCATTCACCATAATCACGCAGAATTACAGTCAATCCATTTTTCACACAATCCATAATTCACACGGGCATGCAAGCACTTGCTGTACGTGTGCACTTAAGCTTAATTTTACATACACACACACAAACACAGACATTTTGCAACATAGTTGTACAGGGAGCTTGTTAAGTTGTGCAGAGAGGAAATGATCCCTTACAGTTAATAAATGATTCAGCAGTTTAAGAAAAACACAGACAGTGTAGCCTACTCAAATGTACATACCCTCTGTTTTCGGTGCACAGGGGGAATTATGAGCATTACACTACTGGACCCCCTCCACTAAAGAGTTAAAGGGAATATTTTAAGCCAATGCACGCAACCCTGTGCTCCCACTTTCCATATCTGCGCATACAGTCGGCATATCTACATGCACACTGATTAGTCTACTGATGGATCATACTTTACGTTGGAAATGTATACTGGACAGGGCAGTGGTTGAATATATGGCGTCAACCAGGAGACAAACAGAATGAATGTGCAGTGAGTGTACATTTGTAAACTGACCAAGGTGAGCACTAAACATAGCAGCGCAATGCAGTCCCCACCTGACTTGGCAAACTGGGACCAAACTACACTGCAAATGAGCCAAAGGAAGGGACATACACAAGCTCTAAAATAAAAGAGCAATGCATCTTACACACACACACACACACACACACACACACACACAATCCCAACAATATCTTAACATCATACATCAGTCGTTATTCATTTTCAGACATATTTAGAAATAGGATTCTTGTAGTTTAAGGTGAAAATGAAGCTCTGATAGACATTTATATTATATATATATATATATATATTTATAATATAAATATATATATATATATATATATTTATAATATATATATATATATATATAATATATATATATATATATATATATATTTATAATATAAATGTCTATACAGTTGATACGTTGCATATTTGTATGAGCGAATTCCCCAAATCTGTTGTGAACACCACCGCTTTGTATTAAACCTTAAAGAAAGTTTCAATTCTTCTCTCCAAACATGCTTAACAGTTCAGTCTTCTAACTTGTTTCAGATGTGTACCAATAGTATTCACAATCATTATCTGTCTTGTCTAGCTCGTCCTGTGGCAGGTACACCTGCAGCACCCATCCCTGTATCACTGCCATCAGTCCAGATGCCTTACACCAAGCGTGGGTTCTGAAAGTGCAGGTCTGGCTACAGTCAGAACCACAGAGAGTCCTCAGGTGTTTGGCATCTCGGACACTGCCCAGTCTGATCAATAAAGTGACTGGAAACAAATTCCTAGCCTCATCATAACATGTGGTTTCCCATTCTTAATTATAGAAAAAGAAAAGAAATCCAAAACTTTACATGAAATCAGTTGTCTGATGCTCTTTGATGTGGATCATGGCAATTATTATCTACTGTTTCCATTATCATGTCTTTGTTATGGAGAGATTTAAAAAACTATTTTCAGGTATGCCAGATGGTCAGGAATCAATTGGCACAACGTTTCAACCAAATATTAATACTCAATAATGGAAAACATAAATAATAACTATATTACCTAATTTTCTGCCAGGAGAGGGCCCAATTTATACAGAGTGAGAATAATGTTGTCAGATAGTGTTAGTGTAGTTGAGAACATATATTGCGCTGTTTGCAGTGCTGATGTTGAAAACTTAAATATCAGTCAAGACAATCTGAAAAAATCAGATGTAATTGAAAGCAAAAAAAAAAAAAAAGTTAATAAAATAAGAAGTTTGTCATCTTAAAAACACACCATAAAGTAATTGTCATTATGTCACTTTACATTTTCATCATTTCTGTTGGCTATGTATTCTTAGACGAGGTGATATGTTGGGCTGGAGGAAGCCACGATAATCCCAGCACACCATCTATTAGACTCAAATATACATAACTCTGAATACCACTATTTTCTATGTACAAAGTGCTTTTAACAGTGTTTATTTCCTTCAAGAGACAAAAACTTGCAATTAGCAAAAAAAACGATTCAGACTCACACATCAATTAAGGCTTCATCATGGACATATCACTCATTCCTGTGGAGCAAAGAAAGACCGCACAAACAGAACATGAGTGGGCTTAAACAAAGGACTTCTCCTTTTAAAAATACTGTGTAGTGTTACTTTAAGGCTAAAAGGGAACACTGAAGCTATGCAACAGCTGTGGAATGCCAGAACTGCACCACTACCAACTTGGAGTGGCAACCAAAATATACATCTAGTTTAGTAATCACTGACACGAGCAACTTTGTTTACCCAACTTTGGCCTTCTTATAACCACAGCAGCCCCATCAAAGCTGCTTTCTCTTTTGGCACAAGGTGGGGGGGTGGGGGCGTTTCAGGAATGGGCAAACTGAGGTTTCCAGGGCTGCATAATAATATAATATATATGTGATAATAATATTTACCTGATAATTCAAAATATAATGTAGTTTGACAATTTACTTTAAGCTGAGATATGATTGGTCCTACAAATGTTAAGGCAAAAAACACATTGAGAACTGATGATACAAACTGCTTAAGCACTGTATGTCACCTAATAGATCAAAAAACTCTTATTGTAACGGACCGAACCAGTGTGTTATTGCAGTACCTTATACTGCTGCTGCATTGATAATAATTTGTTTTATATTAACTGTGTCTTTATTCTAAAGACGCATTGGCGTATTCACATCGGAGAATAGCATATATGTAATATGTTTGAGTGAAAAAGAGAACTGTATCAAATTATAGCAAAACATAATTTGTTTCGGTCCAAAGTTTCTGTGCATACTTGCAGAACTGTGGGATCTGCCTCCAAACTTTGTACTTGTCCTAATTTTGTTGTACACAGACCAAATCCTACAGAAAACAAGAAAATTGTGTGTTCTATACTGCCTGTGATGGGCCAAAATAACACACCCTGAATATCATCTTGATGCTTGGGTAGAGCATTACAGAGCTAAGCTGAAAAACTATCAGCCTGCAGGGACATGAATGGATGTTTACAAATTAGCAGCCTCCACAGTTTGGATATACTAAAATGTACAATCTTAGTACCAGTGGAGGTATTTCATAACATACAGTACATAAAAATACTGTTTCCATCTGTCATCTTTTTTACAGTACACTGTGTAATAATTCACTTTTGTGCCTTGCCTGGTTTGTTAAAATTACTGAAATTAAACGATATCCAGAACATCCTGGGGTCTCCAGTCCACTATCCAGGTAAATTCAACTTTATTTTCCTAAGTGACTTTTAAGGAGATCATTTGCATGCCTCAGATTATACTGTTATAAGGATTTTTGATTTCTGTACAGTTGAATGACCTTGATATTATTTTTGACAACTATTAAAAATGCATTGCTCTAAATAGCAACACTTTTTAATCTTGATGTCAGCAGCTCAAGCACACCATGTCGGTTGGCTGCTAGTTGTGAGTGTGTATTATACTTTATAGAATGAATTTATCCTATATAAAAGACTATATATATTGTGTGGGAATGTTAAAAATAAAACCCAACCATAAAGTTTCTGGAAATGTAAATGTCATTATTTTGTCTTCACATCTTCTAGTCCTATGTGCTTTACAAGCATTTATACTCTGATTTCCTTTGTAAGCCACAGGAAGAGGAGGAGAGCAGAAGCTGTGCCAGTGCTGGTCTCTTGGAGACACCGTCCCTCCTCCAAATTTAACTAACAAGCTCACATCCCCAAACACCGCCTATATGTGAGGGAGCTGCAGTAGGCACTTTTTCAAGTTTCAGTCACAGGGCTTCTCTCCAGGACCTGAGAGACCACGGAGCCCCTGGAGAGGAGATTTGATCTCAGTGAACACAATCCCGTTCGCTCGCTTTAGATTGCTTGCTTTCCAAGTAAAGGGAAATGTTGCTGACATGTTTAAACACATGAGGTATCCCATTTCAAGTCAGGCTTGTTTTGGTCTATGACAGCCAGCCATCCTTTTCTAATGTCATGTTATGAAGTGGGATCTTGGTCGCCCCTATTTTTTCAGATCCTCAGACCATGCGCAGAAACACTTTTTTTTACCTCACATTAATGGCGCAGCATCACTTAGTAACTACCAAGGACCCACAGGTTTGTCTTGTCCGCACAAAAGATCTGAATGGCAACTTGAGCTGGAATATCCCACGCGGATGAAAAAAATCTGCTCTTCTTTCCTGGAATGGCACAATCACAGAATTACAGCCACGCGGCTCTAGAGGGCGGTATCATAGACTTCCTGCTGTAGGATGGGAACATGGCCAGGGCCTGGGATCAGGTTGGAGGCAAATGCAGGGAGGTGTGGATGATCCCACATGGGGTCTTTTAAGGAAGGGGGTATGGATGGTAAAGAGGGGCCTGAGACTAGAGGGCTCTGGCCTCTTAGCTGCTCCCTGACTTCCTGCTCCAGACTAGGAGGCACAATGAGCTGGTCCTCGGGGTCCTGCTGTGCTGGGGCAGTGAAGTAACCAGACTTCTTCTTAGGAGCCTCCAGGGCCACCTCAATGAGATTATGACTGTCCTCAGGAGCTACCACAGAGCCATTGGACAGCTTCTTCCCAAACAGGCTGCATGTGGAAGGAGACTTCTTGAGGTCGGCAATCTCTCTCCCACACACAGCCAGCAGGCAGCCGTTTGTAGCAGAAACCACCACCGTGTTCTGTCTGCGCATTTTGCCATTGGGATAGTCAGAGCCTCGTTTTTCAAGGTCCAAGTCTTTGGGGCTCTCAGGAGCCCCGGACCGTAGTTGGAAAGCACAGCAGTGAATGTCTACCTCCACTTCTAACTTACTGCCATTGGAGATAACACCCTCAAGCGGAGCTTCATCATCACTGTCCAAGCCGTTGTCAGACTGGTTACTCGAGAATGTAGCACAGGAGGGCTGCCGCTGGAATAGGCCCGGGTGGGTTCCTGCAACAGCTGACCCTGGCAACATGATCCCACACAGTGTAGTAGCGGGGTGTAGGCTACACCGTCTCTCTGGGCGGGATGCAGGGCCAGAGGATGGATGCTCGTCTGAAGCGGTGGAGCCCGCTTCGCTGCCCACCTCCGAGGCTGACGTCTCACTGTTGAACTCAGAGACAATACCACTGCTGGACGAAAGGGTCGCTGGGTCACTGGGGCCTGGGGTCACGGTAACAGGCACAGGGGCAGGAGGGGGACCCCGTGGTTCAGTGGTGGAGACCGGTGGCTCACAGGTACAGCTGTCCTCACCAATATGCAGGGCCACCACAACAGCCTCGAGGTTGTCCTTGCAGCCATAACTCTGGGCAAGTGAACATAGCTTCTTGGCAGCAGCGCGAGGATCCCGCACAGCCTGCACAGTGCACACGGCCTCCTGGTAGGAGACCCGTTCAAACAGCGCTCGATTCCCCAGGATCAAGAACTCATCCTGGGAACAGAGGGGCTCAGTGTGCACCCAGGGCTTTGGAAGCACCCAGGGAGACAGATAAGAGCAGCCCAGCAGGCGGGAGCAACATGTCACTCCACTCACTTTGTTATCCTATAAAACAGATATGCCATTAGAATTGTAGATGAGTGCACAGCTTCATAATATATACACCTCTGAATATAAAGCTGCACATTAAAACTAGATCAAAACTTCTAGTGTAAGAACAGGAACCCAACATACATAGAAGCCGTGCGTTACCTCTGTAATAATGGCTTTACTAAGTTTAACCCTCTCCATCTCCTCAGTGCAGTTCTCCAAGCTGTAAACCTTAGAGAGAGGAACAGATCGGCCGTCCCGGCACAACACTGCCTGGCAGGTGCCCACATTGGCCACAGTGAGGCTGAAGTAGCCTCCTGGATCTGAAGGCTCATGGTGAATATAACACAGCAAGGCAGACGCACCCAGTTTCTGGCCAGCCATCCCTAGTTTCCTGTCCCATAGAAAAACAAACAAAGCTGGTGACAAACTCTTAAAGTCACTGGTCATCTGTTTATTTACAAAAAGATTATCATTAAAAAAAATAAATAGATAAAGTCTTACCTATGTGAGGTGAGGAAAGTGTTGCACATATACACATTGTCAATACTGGAGTGCTGCAGTTCCTCGCACAGCACATCTCCCATGGTGCATTGCAGCAGCCGAGGCACTTCCTCATTGCGGTCGCCATCAAATATGCCATAACATGCTTCCACACCGTCCCCATACCGGTCTACAGCTAGCACAGACACACACAACCTGTCCCAAACAATAGGTCGGCATTAAAAAACAGATGACTCAGCGCCTACCATACAGAGGTAAACTTCATACATACTTCAGCATGCAACACTGCAGCTCCAGGTCAAGGGAAACAGCAAGGGGTGACAGCTGATAAAAGACACTGCTGCGTGGGCCCCTGTGGTGGCCATGACCCTGGAGGAGCAGCCAGGGATACTGGGCTCGCAACAGTGATGCACTTGACATTGTTACAGATATTAAATCCAATAGAATTATTAAGCTCCACAGCACCAGCTACTCTTAAATAAGGTTTGACTGCCCTGAAGCCAGCGCACCAAAACAAGAGTTGCTGTGCTGGACAGTAGAGGACAAGGAATTGTTGGGAACGTCATATAGACTAGAAAGACTGAGGGTCGTCAATGCTGAATTAGTTGTTAATGTACATAGGTGAAACAGATTTCCTTAGACAATGAGCACTCGTGTAGTGATTTAATTTACTTGTATATGACGATTTGGATAAATACTGTCTGCAGTTGAGGAAAATTAAGCTAACAAAGAAAACACAGAAATGCAAAGCAGTACTCACTTGTTCCTTTGGCCGCTCATTTCAGAGTAACCGTGGTTCCAGGGAGTGGAGGCACTCAGTGAGTCTCCTGCTGTCGTGGTAGATTTCTGGTCTAATTTCAGGGTGGTGATGTGACTATAAAAGGTGAAGAAACATAGTAGAAGCCATTGTGGAAGAAGGTATAAATATACATTCCCTGCCACCACTAGAAAAGTCACACAACTATATTATATTTGTATATGTTTCACATGTAAGAATAATGCCACATTGTTTCAGTATGTGTCCAGACAACTATAGAATCTAAAGCCAAGGTGCAGGCGCTTATTTTTTATGAGACAAATTCCAGCAAGTTACCTGTAACTATTTAAACTGGTCTGTGTTTTGTGATTCACCTGAAGAGGTTGAGGGTTTTGTGTTCCAGCATCAGGCTGCTGTTGCCTGTCAGGTCCAGCTCTTGCAGAGTGGCTGGCAGCGAGTCAGGCAGCTGGATCTCAGTCAGCTCATTACAGCTTAGATCTACAAGCTACAAATGTACCAAACACACATGAGCTGACACAGGCAGAACATAATCATACACACAATGGTCAGGCAAAAAAACCCAGAACAAGTCTGACCTTGATCTCAGGGAGGTTGAGGATCTCTGGGAAGACAGTAATGTGGTTGGAGTGTGCTATGAGGGTGTGTAGTCTCTTACAGCTGGACACAGTGGAGGGGATAGTCTTTAGCTTGTTGCCACTTAGATTCAGCTCTTCCAGCAGTTCCAGCTTACTCAGCTTACTAAAGACACACACACATGACAGTGACAAACTCCAGTGAGCTGAACAAGCAGACTCACAAATAAATAAATAAATACAAAATATATTTAACTTGTAGGATGTGACCCTATGTAAATATACTCTTGATGTGATGAGGGCTTACAAAAGTACCCCCCAAAAACACTGACTGGCATTAAAGCCATGGTAACACACCTGGCAGGGAAGGAAAGCAACTGATTGTAGGCGATGTGAAGGACCCGCAGGTTCTGGTGTCCAACCAACAGAGCACCGCAGTTCTCATTCAAATTGTTCCCCGTCAGGTAGAGCTCCTGGACTGTGCTGAGGCTCTCCTCTGATGGGCTGCTGGGAGGAATAGTTTCCAGGGCATTGGCTGACACATTTAAGTATTTTAGGCTGTAAATGAAGACAAATAAAAAACAAGAGATACATTTGTTTTAAAAAGCTAGAAATTTGAGGTCTGCATTTCATGGAAGAGTTGCATGAGCAGGTTTTGCGGAAATATGATTTTTTTGCCAAGAAATACAAAACAATTCAATCAATGCTATCAAATGTCTGTACGTATTAGGAGGCCCTTCACCTCCCCATGACTTTGTCAGTACAGAATGTATACATAAAGCAAATGGTGTGGTGAATATGTGGTACATTCAATCAGGGAAGCACACAGCAGTTATTTTATTGTATTGTTTTTGTTCTTGTAGTTTTTTTCTGTCTCTTCCACGGTTTTCATGTTTATGCTGGGAACATTAAATTTTTCTACAAAATCACTTATACTGTAAACAACAGAGGTTACTTTAAATATTTATATGGAGATCTTAAAAACTACAACTTCCAATTTACATATCAGAGAGCAAAAATTATTTCAAATTAAGATGATATTCAGTAAAGTAGTCTGTAGTAGCATGATTTATATTACAATATTCTAAAAATAGTTACTACTACAGTACTGATAGTATTATAACAAGGAAACGTGCAAGTATGTAAGTACAAGCCACCTATTACGTAATGAAAATAGGACATACAGTGATGTTAGTGCACAGAAAAATGTTGAGGTGTGTGTTTAAGGTTGATAGTTTTTAGGCTTATGAGAGCATTAGGGGTTTTTCCTCATCTGCATCCTTATTCTCATTGTACTAAAGAGGATACTTCTAAACAGAGACCGTTAATTTATGTTGCATGTGGAGCATTGATTTGCATACTTTTGAGCCTGCACAGGGAGGAGGGACGGTAATTTAAGCTCCAGTGGTTCTGTAATTGGTGTTGTTAAGTCATTGTCTGTGCTTATCACATACTGAACAGTAATAAAACATGTCCTTCTGACCCATGAGGGAGTGAACTTGTTGTTTTAAAACAAAGTCAGGTATTACTAAGGTGCAATACTATCTCTACAGCCCACAAACATTACAAGACTGATGACATCTCACTGGCATTGTGGCTTTTTTGCCTGTGTCTATACAAATATGAATATGTGAAAAGTGTTAGTTATCAACCTAGTTCCTATATTAGTCAAATATCATCACATATCAGGCTTGAGTGTAACTGCTTTCCCTTGTAAGCTGTGTAGCTCTTAGACAACATATCAGGAAACCCATCATTCACTAAGCAGTCACAGCCATTACGTCTCAGCATTAGAGCATTAGAGACAGTAAAGTACATTAGAGCATTTGAACTGCTAATGGGTGTTAAGTGATTTACCACACAGGAAATAGGAGGGCAAATTAAGCTCCAGTTACAGCCTGAAATGCTACACTGGTCTTCACCACAATCCCTACATACAACCCATACTTCATCCCCAAAACAAGGAGCTGTGTGATACAATAACTGGCAACTGCAAGCGGACAGAGATCACACTGCAGGTAAAGGAAAGCAAAGGAACTAGCTGCTGAAGGACTCAAGTAATAGCATAAATGGTCTTAAGGGCACAATGGAAAATAAAAATAAATAAAAGAAAGGTGTGTAGAGAAAAGGGGGTTGAGAGACTCACTTTAAGGCCTTGTAAAACAGACTCTCAGGAAGCTCGGCTAACTTGTTGTGCTGGAGGTCTAGGGCTTCCAGAGGGATGTGGTCAAGTAGGTCAGGCACTCTCTGCAAACGATTGTTCCCCGCCAGCAGCTTTCTCAAACTCAAGCTGTTGAGCAGTCTGTTGGAGGCCATAAGAGACATTAGAGAGCCAGATTAAGACATGAAAAAAAGAACAGACCAACAAAAAGGCAAAGACCCAAAGTACATCAGGCAACCCATGCTAACTAATCCATCAATGACCTTTTCATCTTGGCCGCCTCAACAGACGAACACAGTAGCTTTTTATTCTCTTCCCTCCTGAAACCATCACAGAAGTCATAAGTGGGTACATTGGATAGAGGGATATTATCTAATTTGCAGAAGCTCTTCTGATGTCTCATTCCCAAGTATAAATGCCTGTGTTGGGTGTTGAGGGCTGGCAGTGAATGATGGTAATTCTGAGCCAAGCACTATAGGATGGCCATATTTCACAGTTGCAGCGAAAAGACACAGATAATGCCTTGCACAAAGAGACTGATACCAGCTGTTATTTGTGCCTAGTTCCTTCCATGGTTCCACTACCATAACAAATTCTTAAGATGGACATAGAGTGTGAGCAGTTTAAATGCATGACCATGTGTAATGTGATACCTGATCTTCTTCTTCTGAACTGGATAGCCATCTGTTTATTACACCAGGCGGAATACATTCAGATTATGCAACATAAAAGATGATGTTTGAGCAGAAAAGGTTCAGAATTAGTGGCAGAATAAGGTCAGTAACCTGGAAGGAAGCTCAGACAGGAGGTTGTGCGTGACGTCCAGCATCTCAATTTTTCTGCAGTCACACACCCAGTCCGGAAGGTACTCCAAAAGGTTCCTGTCTCAACACACACACAGTCACACACATAGAAAGACGCGCACACAAACAATCAAACTGAGCAGAGTTGGCATTTTGCTTAAAATAGTACAGATGAGTAAACAGTTTTCAAATCGTAATCGGCCGAACAAATATCCTACAGGGTTACTTGAGCAAACAAATGGCCTCTATCTACATCGTAATAAAAACAGTAGTTTGTTCTGGAGGTTGGCTATAAAAAAGGACATTTTACAAATTGTTTCTCACACAGGCAGGTGGTTCAGAAAAGTCATCTTATTTTACCCGACATAACATGTGAATAATTAGGCCTACAGCCAACAGGTTAAGAACATACATAACAAAAATTAAGTAGAGTAAAATGTTACATATAGGCCAAAGGTTTGTGTGGTTCACTACCTTAAAATGTGATTTTTTAAAATGTATCTTTAATTGATGCAGCCTGAAAGGCAGACACGTATCCATACCGATAAAGTCAATCTAGCTTTAAGAAGTATATTTTAGAGATGCTATTGGCTCCTGGGCATTATGAGTAACAGATAAAAATTGTTGATACCAATTTACTGTAGAATCTGTGCAAACCCTTGTGACATACTGCAGGAAAACTGAAGGAAAGAGAGCAGACTACGTGAAGAAGAAAAATGTTTCCTACACATTGTTTTAATCTGGTGATCCCAACCTGATATATTTTCTGAATTATGATAAATGCAAATACCGTGAAGCGTCACTGGGTAGATGCCACAGAATATTTACTTTAAGGTTGTTTGGGTATTGATTATCCATTCCAATATTCAAACCCATTTACACCTCCATTAAGCACTGTGCACAACTAGATCTGTGATAAAGATACTATTATTAGACGTCAAAGCCTCCTCTTTTGTAAAAATCTGTGAATACAGAGACCACAGCCACATCTTATTCCTAGCCAGAACTCACTGTGATAGGTCCATGTGTGTCAGCTGGTTAGGAACTGGATAGATGTTGACTGTCGTAAGGCCTGTGGGCAGATAAAAGCAGCAATCAGTAGCTAAACAGCTGGACCCTTCATATGTGTGTTTATAAGATGAATGTTATCAGTAGGGAGAAGGGCCTGAACATACAGACAAACAGCCAGTGAGGCAACGCTGGCTCAGTTTGACTCACGGTTGCTGCTGGCATGAAGCATGCGCAGTGTGAAACCGCTGAGTGTAAGTGTCCCCAGCTGGTTGCGCTGGCAGTGCAGAGTTTCTAGGTTGCAGATGGAGCTCAGGTCTAGTGAGTCCAAGCAATTGTCTCGTAAGTCCAGCTGGGTCACCTGGCTCAATGCCTCTAGACTCTCACTTTTCACCCAGTGCAGCCCATTCAATCTGCATTCAACAGGGAGTACAGGAAATTAAGTATCACAGGTTAGTCCTACAGGAGCAGAAGAGAAAGTCTTGGGTGAAGCATTAAGATTAAAAAATGAATTGCTCCAAACAGTGAATAATCTCTGATATGTCACACTTGCTAAAATTAGACAAAAAATAGTAGCAGTATAATATTTAGGGTTGCTGCAAAATTAGATCACTAATTTTTCAAAAGATACATAGCGTCAAAGGACCTGAGCCGCCTACAGAAACAAAGTCTGCTCAGGCCTTTCTTGTACAGGGCCATGGTGTTTTTGGCCCACACCAGTCTGTTGTCCAGGTGGACTCCCAGGTACTGTCTCAACGCCCAGTCCCCTGATGGAGACAGGAGTTAAGGGGGTCTTATTCCTCTTTACTCCAGTACCATTTCCTTCATCTTGGTGATGTTGAGCTGCAGGTGGTTCTTCTCACCCCACCCCTCAAAGTTCTCCACCACGCTCCATGGCCAAAGTCATGAAGACGCACAAATTGTGGCCTTCCAGTTAGGTAGTCCACAACCCAGGAGACCAAGGGGGCATCCACCTCCATCTTCCTCAACTTCTCCCCCAGAAGTTGTGGCTGTATGGTGTTGAATGCACTGGAAAAGTCAAAAAACATGTCTCTCGCAGCCCTCCCAGCCATATCCAGGTGAGAGTAGGCCCTCTGAAGAAGGTGGAAGGCCCTCTTCTTCTTGCTCAGCAGGGCCTTCAGGTCACTGGTAATCCAGAATATGTTGTTGGGAAAACACTTCACTTCTTTAAGGTCAATCAATGTGAATTTGAAAACGATAGATGAATCACATTTTCGACAAGTTACACATGTCAATCGCCAGGTTTCATTAAATATTTAACATTGGCATCCAATGTGTGTTTGTTGTATGACATACTGAGATCCCTCCATTGTCTCTCTCTTTGTTTCACTGGGGACAACTTCTATTAACTTTTTTGTCAGACTCGTCTACTCATATTTAGCATTCTACCTTTTAAAACAACCCCCAGATGGACAACAAAAAGTAGAAGACTTCTGAGTTCATGACTGTCAGGTAAGGCACTGTGCTGAGATCCAGGCTCTCCCTGATCCCGTCTGATCCCGTCCATCCTAATAATAAACAACAAGTCCTCTTTTATGAGAGCTGCCAGCTTGCTAATCCACCAAACATGCACATTGCCCTCATAAATATAGTCTGTCATTGCCAAACCGCAACTTAACTCCCAAGGTTGAATTATTAGCTGGCTGTGGGTGAAGCATAGGTTGCTGGTTTGATGCTCACACTGGTGGGAAAGTTAATAAGTACAGCTTTCCCATCATTACCAACCACAGAGGTCCCCTTGAGGAAGACACTTAGCTCCCAATTGTTCCTGTGTAGCTGCTAAGAGGCCAACAAATATCAAAGTCATTCCAGGCAGCTCCCTGGTGTGAATGTGGGTGTGAAGCAGGGCAATGCAGAAAAAAAAGCATTTGTACTCAGCAAACCTGCCATCTATAAATACATGTTTCATAAAAAGGTGAGGCTTAGAGAAGTGGTGAGGAAAGGAACAATGGCTGAGGTTCAGACTGGTGTTTGTATCAGGACATTTATCTTTCTGTCAATGCCAAAGGAAGAAATAAAGAGAGAAAAACTTTATAGACAGATGTGGTGCAGGAATATTCTCCACCTGTCCTCATATTCACTGAATGATTTACAGTGTTTTATATTACATTACATATAACATATTGATCCAACAGAGAAAGAAAAAAGGGAAGAGACTAAGGAAGTGCAGAGGATGAGAGCTGTTTATCCCCTGGCTGGCCTCTTACCGGAGGTCGATGTTTTTCAGGTGGCTCATTCTGGCCAGAATACACAACTCCAGACTCTCCACTCTGTTCCCAGCCATGGCCAACTTGTCCACTGCACTCAATCTCTCCAGCACAGCAGGAATGTGAGAGAAGTTGTTGAAGGAGAGCCCTAGGCTGTTGAGCTGGGACAGGCCACCCAGCTCTTCAGGCACGGAGCTGAGGTGGTTTCCATCCAAAGACAGCGTCTGCAGGCTACAAGATGGAGAGGAGTCATCCCCCCCCCCCCTTTGCTTCAAAGAGTGGTCAACATATGTGCTTGTGTACATTTGTAGTTATTTAGCCATTGTTTACTGAGCAGCATCCTACATTAAGCAGGTCCACAGGATGAACACTCTCCAATTAAGCTTCCTGATTTAATCTGATTGAATAACAACTACTCAGGTTCTGTGTGTAACGTATGTATGTGTGTGTGTCACACCTTTGCAGGTTGCCTATCTGTACAGGGACGGTGTGAAGACTATTACAGGAGAGGTTGAGTTCAGTCAGGGTGAGGATCTCACACACACATTCAGGGAACACACCCAGACGGTTGTGAGACAAGTTCAGGCTCTTCAGCTGAGAAAACCTAAAGAAAGAGAGAACAGAATGGAGGAGCTTTAAAGACTAGGGAGGGACATAGGTTAGTTTTTCTTTGTTGTCGCTATCACATGGGAAACAGAAGGTGACTGGTCCCGCACACTGTGAGAAAGAGCAGTGAAAAGACGAGCACCAGCATATTAGCTAACCTGCTACTGTGGTCCACAATTTAAGTGCTCTCGCGTCTCAGAGCTATTTGTTGTGCCTCAGGAAAATGTACTGAACAAGCAATGTTAATAAAAAGAAGATATATGGTAAACTAACAGTTGAGGCTTGTTACGTGCCAGGCTCTGGTGAGGGCACTGCCCTCTTGTTTGAATCCCCCCTCCCCCTGTTGTTTCCTCAGAGCTCCTGATTACAGGATGGGTTCCACCTGTTGGGGTGACCGGAGCTGGGGATTGGTCGCCGCGAGACGGGTGATTTAAGGAAGCGGAGAAGAGAGAGAGAAAAGACTAGAGAAAGAAAGAGACGCAGAAGCAAAAGAGAAGAGAGTAACAATTCACAACCAGAGACTCGCCATCTCCACTGCTAACTGCCGCGCCGCATCCAACTCCGCCCTGGCGCTGTGGTCCCGACCCCAGCCTGGTCCTCCGCCCTTTTGTTTTGTTTTGGTTAACTTCCTTAGTTTACGACGCTGTACGCTCGTAGGAAGGTACGTGGCGGGAGGCTGGTGACTAGGATAGATGGGGTACCCTTTACATACCACACAAACGTAGGTAACCTCTGTTTGGTACACTAGTTAGCGGTTGATGCCACCCGTGTATCGTTTTGACAGTCACCTTGTGTAGAGAAGATAGCTAGGTTTTTTGGTTTAAGTTTCCTTGTTTTAGAGCTTCCCAGCTAGGCCATGTGTTTTGTTATATTGATTTAAGTTATTTTGGCACAACCATTTGTCCTGGCCTCCTCCACCGGTTTGTGTTTGTTAAAAATAAACCATTTTATTTTCCTACAATCTCTGTGTCCGAGTCGCTTTCTCCCTGTCACGTGTTCGTTCCCCTCACAACCCCTAGTACCACAAGGGGGGATGTAACAAGGCTGAACACCAATTGTTTACATCCAGGGTGAACACTGGAAATTTCAATACTGTAGATTCGTTCCACACAAGTTCATTGTAGGAGTATTGTGCTGTTATTTGTGCTTCGGGATTGCTCCATGTTGAGATACCAAAGTATTCAAATCACCCACAGCATTACCTGTGTATAGCGGTTGGGTAATAACATAGTACACAAACAGACACATAGCCAACCAATAATGTTGGAAGACAACAGGAACTAGTATGGTTGCAGAACACTTAACAATGCATCTAATAAATCCAGTGTGCTTAAATAAGCTCAGTTGCCACGAAGCTACATTCCTTTTCTGTTTCACAGATTTAACACCCAGGTGGAACCCACTCTGTTTCCACACATCTGGCATGAGAGAAGCGATCATGAGCTGCGTGATGTGCAAGAGATGCAGCCAATTACATGCTTACATACAGAGCATCACAAAAATCACGTCACAGTATAACGGTGAAACGGACAAGTAGCTGAAAAGTTGGTGATTTAAATTGTGGAAGGCTGGTTTGAGCAACACACTGCGGTTTTGCTGTAGCACTCTGTTTACATTATTAGTGCAGGAAATGCAACAGTAAATATGCAGGAGCTAAAAAAGAAATTATCGCTGGAAGACATGGGATAATAAAGCGCTGTTTCACTGAATAAGACTGATAGAAACCAAAAGGTTTGTTTAATTTATCAGCTACTTCCAGGAGCAATTTCCTACAACAGTAAACACATGAGGGCCGCTGCCAAGCTCTGCCAAAGCAAAGTTTAGCCCATTTCAGACACGCGCCTCTTTACGTAAATGTTAATTTAGTATGTCTCATGAATCATGTCTGAATAAGGCCCAGGGTGACTTTTTGGTAAAAATCACAACAGCAGTCTTACTAGGTTGTACCTAACACTTTCACCACGGCACAAGTCTGAACTGAACGCTGGTGGATTCATGTATAGGTTGCAGAAGCACAAAAGAGAAATTAAATGCATGTCTAGTTCACCTGATTTAGATTATTGTGTACATTTCTCACTTAAATATTATCTCCTATACTTAAAGAAAGTATAATGAATTTAATAAACTATGAAACACAGTGAATGAGCTTAGGCCAAAAGGGTCAACTACAGGATGGGGCCCAAAAATGCAATAAAGATTATCTGTTGTTCCAAAACACATTTCAGCAAGATAGACATTTTCCACCACAAGGGCATGATCCCGGTATCCTACTTACATCCATCTGTTAGCAAATGTTTGTGTAAAATTCTCCAGGTTAAGGATGTGCGATTACCTGGGGAGGTTGAGCAGGCCTCCAGGCCCCTGAAGGCTCATGAAGTTGTGTCGCAAGTTGAGGTGGGTGATATCCTGACTGTAAAATAGATATTCAGGCACCACTTCCAGACTGTAGCAGGAGAGGTCCACCAGGCTGATTGTCTGAGACACCACCTATACACATACACACAAACACACACACAGACACACACAAAAAGGCCTTCAGTGCTTATTGTGAATACTATTTTCTGTTTGGCCTGATTCTTGTGTGGCATTAAAAGCTTTACAATATAGGATTAAAATTCAATTTCAATGACATCCCCATCACCACTTACCAAATCCAATCAAGAAACCCAGCAATCGCCCTTGCCCCATTATATTAAGACAATCCAACTCCTTCTTGCACCCTTGCAATCCTGACAGCATTTGATCAACATAGTCAGGCAGCAACCACCCCTAACACCTCATGCCTTGTGGTGACCTCTAATCCCAAATACACTCAACAGCAGGCTCCACTTTTTAAATACTTTGTTTCTTAAGTGAGTTGGGATGATGGACAGTGGAAACAACTATATTGTAGGTGGTATATAGGGAGGGCTGAGAGGTACAGCTGTGTGCCTATCAACCACAAGGTCATGGGTTCGACCCCGATCACTTCCTCCACCTCCACCTTCTCAGTTGGATGAAAACGTCTGCTAAATGCTAAAATGTAATTTGGCCTCAGATTCTGTAAGCAGCCAGCTGCCCTGCCAAGACATTACTTCAGACAGACAATGCCCCAGTTTCCTCGTCATGAATTAAGAGAGTAATAGAGTAACTCCTTAATATAAGCCAGTTACAGTCAGGCCATGTGCAATGAGTTGCCAGTTTTTTAGGTAAAACTATTGAAAATGAATGCAGTCTAACACCTGCAATAAATCCTAGTATGTTTAAGGGAGGTGTTGATTCATTGTTACAGTCATTTTGAAGGCTGCAGTTTGGGGTGATGTTGAATTGTATTGCATTAGACTAAGATGAATGTGATATGCACAACGTTCTCATCTCATAAGTAACAAAACTAACGTGTGAGTTTCGAGAAGTGTATGATTGCATCTACATATCGGGGTGTGTGCCTTTCCAAATCATGTCCAATCGACTGTATTTACCACAGGTGGACTCAAATTAAGCTGTAGGAACATCTCAAGGATGATCAGTGGAAACAGGACGCACCTGAGCTCAATTTTGAGCTTCATGGCAAAGGCTGTGAATACTTATGTACATGTGATTTCTTAGTTTTTTAGTTTTAATAAATTTGCAAATATCTCAATCTTTTTTAACGTTGTCATTATGCGGTATTGTGTGTAGAATTTTGAGGACAAAATGAATTTATTCAATTTTGGAATAAGGCTGTAACATAACAAAATGTGGAAAAAGTGAAGTGCTGTGAATACTTTCCAGATGCACTGTATGAGATTGTATGCTTGTTTTAGCATATTGCTACAGTTACACAGCTTTGTCTCACATTTGTCTTGTACAAGCTGCACAGACCCTCAATGAGTCTTAGAAATGACTGTTTACAGGCCAGCCATTATTGCAGGCTACCAAGTGCTCGGCCAGTCAAGTCTGAGGACAGTCCCCTCCATTAACTACAGAACTGCACACTGTGCAGCAACCCAGAAAATGGGACGGCTGCTCAGCAGAGCGTGACTACAAGTCACTGCTTTTAGAGATGACAAACACAAAACTGCTCATCTCCCACAAACCTACTCATCTGCCGGCCACTTTAAAAAAGCTACTATTGTTTAAAGAGAGTAATTAAGCGACGTGAGAGTGGGACAATGAAAACAGATTGACAGAGAAGGATTAAAAAGGGGCAGAAAGAACAGTTTTGTTGTTTTAGATGATTTGCGTAGTAATTAAACATTATGAAGAAATGTGATAGAGGAAGGAGACAAGGGAAGAAGATGTTGAAAGGAGACAGCTAAATAAAACGAGCAAGAATTGAGGTTCAGCGATTTATACCAGTTACTGAGGTCCTCTTTGTCCTATCCAATAAATCACTGATACGCATTGATTAAATCATTAGACATGCAATCATTTCCTATAGAACAGAAAAATCAGGACACTCTGCTTTGTTTGGTTAACAAACTTGTCTAGTGCAACTAGCAGAGCTGACCACAGCTAAACTTATCACATTTCTGAGCGTTCTTGTTAGCCTACTGTTGTGCATTCTGGTACATATGCCATCACAGTTTAGCATAATGTTAAAAATCCTTGAAAACATGTTTATACCACAGCCAAAAACAGGTCAGCTGCCAAATGGCTGATTATGCCATTTCCTCAGGAATATCTGGTCCAGTCAGGTAGCACTTGATTGACATCTCCAGACATGTTAGCAATCACACTGATGATCTCATGATGCCACTGATGGTTCAGTAGTTCAGCCTCCTCTGTGCAGCTTATGACTTTCTAAGAACTGGGTCTCCTTACACACAATAAATATCATTTACTGAATTTATTAACTGCACACCGTTTCCGCTGATGTGTGAACAGGGCTGTGCTGTTAAAGCAGTTTGTACATTAACAACTCATAAATCACATTAAATTGTTACTCCAGATTGTTGACGTCATCTTTGTTGTTGTATTCTGTTTCTTCACCAGTTTCTTAGCCACTGTCAGCAAAAGACACTTATTTCAAAATTAGTATGCAATTCAGTTCCTATAATAGCTATTTCTATTGCATAATTACATAAAACTATAAATTACATATTTACACAGCAGTCATGAGTCACTTTTCCCTTGGTTTTGAGAAAAAAACCTGTAGTCGTCAAACACTACTTTTTCTTTTAACATATTCTTTAATATTATATATTAAAATATACAATCCCTCTAATTTGTAATAAACTGTATGACTTGCTAATAAGCTGTTAGCTGATGTTCTGCAGGAATATATTTCACACATTCTGACTTTCTATAAATACAAATTCTGTTATGCTGCTCTATAATGTATCCCTATACTCCAAGTATTCAGTCCTATTCTGCAAGCTCATTTTGCAAGCACAAATGCACTGGCTGACTCCTCCTCTTGCACGCACACACATACACACACACACACACACACACTTACGATTTATGCAATGTAGCATAAACACTGGCCCAAATTGACCACAAACCATCATCAGTCATCATTCCTTTTCTCCATAGAAACCTCTTGTCTAAGTATCAGCCTAAATACTATGCACTACAGGCCAGTCTAACCCAGTAATCCATACCACCGTGGTAGAGAGAGATCCTGGACTTACCATGAATCTGCAACTAATTGGATTTGCTTTTTTTTATCTGTTGGCTTTCTCCTTCCATGGCTAATTGTATGCTGGCTCTGCCTCAGTGGAGGCTCTCAGAGAGGCTGTTCAGCTCCAGGAAGGAGCTGCGGCACAATAGCCATTAATTAGGATATTAAAGACAAAGAAAGCTGAGCAAAACAGAAACAATGACTTGTTGTGAACAGCTGTGAAGACCTGGCAAGATTCTCTGAAAGACACAGTATACATAAAAAAATTTGTGTGTGGGTCATTTAGCATCCTCTAATCCACAGTGACTTACATAAATAAAGCTCTACTGCTGAGGGCCCGTGTAAAACAAAACTCAACAGAAGTGCCTTGTAATAGAAGTAAAAAAAGATAAACTATGTGAGCAGAGGTATGCTGTTCAATTAAAGCCAGACACTGCTGAGAGTCTGCCTCTGTGGAGCCAATCAGACGCACTCAGACAGACAGTTTCTGATTGGACAACTGAACAGACAGAAGGCTAATCTCTGATTTAAGTACAAGCCCAAAGGGACAAACTGGAAACAAACAAACTGCTGCTGAGAGAAAACACACGCAGTGACACGTACTCTTTGACTCCTGCTTACTTTTGATGCCTGCCGATGCCATCGCTGGTAGTCTGCGAGCGTGTCAAAGTTGACAAAGTATGTCTGGGCCTGTGATCCGGCTGAGCTGAACATCAAACAGTGTTGCCTTCGCTTCACCTCCTCCACCTCAATACAAAGACAGCACACAGATACGATGAGGAGGAACACATTATCATAATTCATTATTGCCATAATATTAGTCATGTTATCAGCAAGTGTTGTTTCCGTATTTATTTTGTGGTGATGTGTTGCAAGTTATATTTTTGCTATACTCCCTTTCAACCTACTTGCCTCATATTAATGTACTGCAGAGTTGAATTACCTATATATGCTAAAAGACCCCCTACGGAACATGTCAAACCTGCTGTGTGAGCTGGTGAGACTGAAGACAGTAGTGGAACTATTATAACATGTTTTTGTAGTTCAGGAAAACGTGTTGTGAGTTTTTGAATCAAACGAAAATAAAATCTTGTGTGGTGACTGTCAATTTACCACGAAAATCCCTTCAGCATAGGACATAAGATGTATCGTTTGTTCCATTATAATTTCATTGTTAGGTGAAAATGTTGCCCTCATTTGACAGTTGATAAGTGAGAGGAAAGGAGGAGGGTACCTGTCTGAATACAAACTAGGGAAGTTGCAGTTACATAGCCATGGACCTTCTACAATATCAGGCAGCCCTGCTTTTTAGTTTTTGGGGGATTTAAAAGCATTTTAGGGTGACTTAAGTGTGCATAAGTTAATGTGTACAAAGAATCTGCACTGTTGATGAGATGATTCTCATTATTTACTGTCAAACCCCAGGAGTATAACAGTTTCAATTCCAACAAAAAACTTCATGGCTAGCATAAGCTACTATATTGTCTTTTAGTTAGAAAGACAACCTCTATACACGTATATTCTGTGGCCTATATAGCATGCAGTTGAGATGCATTGCTTTAGATGTCTGCTTGTACAGTGGTGCGTCATTGATTCAACATTTAGCACTGTAATCAGCTCTATCCAACTGTCCAACCCAGCTGTGTTGTTGCAGTGTAATATATGTGCGCAGCCCACAGTGTGGGCTCTACCCTGGGAAAAGTGAAAGTTTAAAAACCCCATCAGGTTGTCTGATCCTCAAACACTGAACTCTCACCTTTCCCCCCACCAGGGGTAGGATGTGCATCTTCCCAGTCAGGCTGTCTTTGACGGAGGCCACGATTAGACAGGTGCCGCAGAGGATGACCTGCCGCTCTGCCCACTTGTGCAGCTGCGACTTGCCCTTCCTGACGCTGAATACGCCTTTCAGCAGGGTCCGCTCCTGCTGGTCTGCATTCACTGGACGCTCTGGAGGAAAAAGCCCGCACAGAGAGGTTAGTGCAGATTCACAGACATCAATCTAATCCACAAAATATCCCCAGCCCTCCTTTGATAAACAAATTCCTAATTAATAGCATATGTTCTGCGGTTACACATAGGATGAAGGTTTCCAGAAAATGAAGTCATATAGATGGTGAGAAAGATATCACATATACATTAGTCAGCTTCTTAGCTTATTAATTCCAGGAACTGATCTTACATCCGCCCTTAGGATGGACACGGCCCTATTATCTCATATACTGTACATCTGAATAGATCTCACAGCGCAATAAGTCTGATCTTAGAGTAAGGAGAAGAAAGTAGTAAACTCCATTATTAAAACCTATTACATTAAATCCATGGTAGAGTGATTTAATTTATTTGTCTCATCTGTGTTCATGTTTGTCATGTCCTGCAAGTAGATACACAATGCCCAGTGAGCAGACGGGAAGAGGCAACACAGCATAGCTAATGTGTTGCATTAGCAAGGTAACAGTCAGAAAGAGATTAAGTAAAGCAGCTTTGAGTAGTGGGTTGGGTTCAGGTTTAATTTGGCGGGTTTGGTCTCAGAGATGCAGAGATGGGCCAGGTTCAGGTCTCAGTATAAGGCCCGTGCAGAACTGTAAGCCATAGCATCTTAATGGATCCTTGCAGTTAAGGATCCACACTTATTTGTTCTGAAGATCACAAATAATCCCTCCTCCCTCTCTTTACACATCAGACATGGATCTGTGAAAATAGCATGCCAGTCAACACATCAGAGCTAAGGTGAACAGCAGAGGTTTTTCAAATGATTATGGTGAATGTTGTATGAATATGTATGTATCTCTTTCTCCCTCCTTTCTCTCTCTCTCTCTCTATTGCTGTCCTAATGTAGCAGAAGCATCAGTCATACTGATGAATGAGTCAGGGTTTTGTCACATTAAACTTCACTCTTTTTAATTCAATTATGCCAACTTGCACAGCAGGCAGCCTTAGCTGGCCAGTGCTGAAGGACATATCAGACAGCAATGCTGCTGTCTCTGCCAGGCTTCAAGTACACTCAGGTTAATGGCAGGTCAAATGAGCACAGAGGAGACACTGCCTCAGCCTCTTGTCCTCTGTTGTTAGATTTTCCTCAAACCAGCTTATGCTGCCTCCCACTCAGAGGCTCTCATTGGCAATCTGCTCTTTCTCCCTCTCCCCCTCGTTCTTTTTCTCCTCCTTCCCTTTCACTTCACAAGGGCATCCAAATGAAATGAAAGGCTGCTCGTGTTTTTCTTTGCCAGGGAAACTGATAATGAACAAGCAAAGTGCTTTTGACAACAAATTGGCTGGCTTGCAGATCAATAGCTGAGACTGATCCTTGGGCTTTCCCTTACTCAAAGAGAAAATTAGACACACATACCATCACAGGGTCAGTGACGGGTAACATGGACCTATTTATGTGAAAGGGAGGAAAATACCTGGACACAGGGCTGAATATCGAACCACAATGCTATCTTGTACAGACTGCAATGTGTCTGTAGCACAGAATATTATACATGCTCAGATTCTTACTCTTCTTTACATGCTCTTTGATGAGACACTGGAATAATAATTTGTAGACTGCATTTTATTGAGGTACGGTTTTTGTACAGTTGCTTGTGTTCAGACTACATTTTACATTTAGAAGCATAGCTTATTTTGTTTAATGAAAAAAAGATTGCATATTCCTCCAAGTGAGCTAATCAAACATTATCTTTTTCATATTGGCACTGAAACTAAGGCATCGTATTTGCATATTGGTCTCAAAACATTTCAAACTATAACCAGCGCTACTGGACAATGTGAGAGAAACGTTATTTCTGTGTCAGTGCCCTTTCCTGTGCATCATTGTAAGGAGACGAGGAATTACTATCATGGACTTACTCTTACATCCTTGCAAGGAATCCACACACAAATCCGTTCCCCAAGTGTTGTAGCGAACGATTCAGGACATGACAAGCTGCGTGTCTACATACTAAAAATTTCACACACTTTACTTGAGTATCTGTAATACTAGTTTACTGTCAACAACATCAAGGGTTTACAGTTGCCAGCTTAAAGAGTAAGTTAGAATAAACCAAATATAATATATTCATTAAAACAAGTAATTAGGCAAAACACTCGCCCACAGCGGTACCCACATCAATGAACTCATCATCACGCACCCACTCGCTATGAGCTGACACAGGTTGACAGTATATCCCGGGAAACAAACACGATCCACACTTAGCTTTGTTATGCTTTCAGGGGTCTACATTCTTAAGAGCACCGAATACAGTGAACTTCCAATTTATTACAAGTAATATCTTAATCTACTAGCTATTATCTCATGTAAATTCGTCCGTTCTGTAAAATCACAATACATTTTTTTCTAAAGCTTTTCTGGATTTAAAATAAAATTATTTAAATTATTAATTAATTACGATTCTGTGTGAGAATTAGCTGACAACCACAGCACCACGGACTCATAACTAGAGTACACTTGAAGCACCCTGGGCTCACAAAGAAGAAGAGTTGAAATAACTTTTAAGTCAGCAACTATTTTGATAATCGATTCATTAAAAACTGTCATTTATAATGCAAAGGATTTTGTGTGAATGTTTGGGGGTTTTGAACTGTTGAACGGACAAAAAAGACATTTGAAGATGTCAGCTTGGGGTCTGGGAAACTATGATGGGCATTTGCCATTTTTTGCCATTTTATTTTATACAACTAATCAATTTATTGAGAAAATCATTGGCATATTAATCCATAATGAAAACAATTGTTAGTTGCAGCCCTACAAATGAGTACTAAATATTAGGAGATAACAGACACAAATTATTTCTATTTAAATACAAAGAGGTCTTTGAAAATTATATGTATGTCAATAGGCCTTTGATATTGGATAAGAATATGCACATAACGTGCATACCAAAAGTGCACATCCACGGTGTGAGCATGAGGGCATTCACACATACACATAATACAACATATTGCTTTTTGTATACACAATACAATCACCCATCTGAAAACCATTGGCCTATTTACGCAATATTGAACACATCCCAGCCATAAAGAGCCAACTTCTTAAACAAACACACATGATATCCCTCAAGGTCTGTGGGGCTATTAGTTGCTAAGGAAACCGGTAGTGCAAACAAATCAAAGTCCAATCTGTGTAGGTAAACCTCCATACGGTCTCCAGCAACCTCTGCTGCACCACAGAAAGCCGGCCAAATCAATCCCATCCCACTGGTGATGAATAATGTTGACCGTTCCCCGTGGCTCCAGAGGGGTTTAGTGACATGGTCGTATATGTTGTGTAACACTGTTTTCTGTTGCAGGGTGTTTTTGTCCGAGCTATGGGAGTCTGGAGGAGCAGGGCCACAGGGAGGCCGTGCTGCCTCCACTAAACTAATCATCAACGTGTCAAACGGCCTCCTTGGAGAGGCCTGCCAAACCACAGGGACAGTGTGACAAGTGACAGATCAGAGAGTCGACTGTACGGCTTCTTATCTCTCCTCTGCTCATCTCAAGTGTGGCTGCGGCCTTCACTCGCCAGCAAACTCAGTGACATCTCACTTCACATGGCATGCCAGATGAGCAACATGGCCACAACAGGTCAACTTCTGCTCCCTTTTCACTGAAGAATGAAAATGGACGGAGAAACAGATGGAGAGAGGAAAGAAAGAGAGAAGGGAGAAAAAAGGAACTGGGAGAGATATGAAAGGTGTGGTGGGCTAGAAAGGAATTAGTCAAACTTAAGCCAATTGTCAAAAGAACTGGGGTAACTGCTTGTCTACATACATATACTATATCAGAATCAGAATCAGAAATACTTTATTAATCCCAGAAGGTAAATTGCTTTTTGATACAGTTACACTGCTCAATAAAGTTATTGAAAAAAGAATAATAAACAGTAGAAAACAGAGGGTGTAGAGGTGTAGAGGGAGGGTCCGAATATGTTTGGACCAGGGGCCGGAGCTGCTCCAGGACGAGTCTTTCCAGGGCCTTCATGATGTGGGAGCTCAGTGCCACAGGTCTGTAGTCCTTGG
>JAVQJL010081659.1:0-10476 GCA_036024295.1 Nannoperca obscura | reverse complement strand
CTCTCTCTCTCTCTCTCTCTCTCTCTCTCTCTCTCTCTCTCTCTCTCTCTCTCTCTCTCTCTCTCTCTCTCTTTGTGCACATTTGGGAAAGTGGGTTTGTGTGACTGTGTATGTTTGAGTAAGAGAGAGAGAGAAAGTTGTACCTGTGCGCTCTTGCATTCGTATTATGTAGCTGCATGTGAGCACATGTGTATGGGTGTGTTAATATTCTATTCATAAGGAGGTACTTTTATAATGTGTGCAGAGGTGAGGGTGTTATAACACTCTTAATTTTATAACATTTTGTTCTATTAAATATAGGTTTTTAGGTATATTTTGTTTTAGTTCACTGCATGTAAGTCATTGTATACAAAATATAGCTTTCTTCGTGGACACAGAAAACGTGTAGCCTACTAAGGCATCAAATGATGACAGGCAGCATTTTGCATCAAACACACACAAGGTAAAGATGTAACAGGTCAACCAGAAAATTCACAGCAGCACAATGAGGCTTGCTAACAGATGTTGCCTGCTGCTTATCATTCTGTGACAGTCACCAAACAAATGTCCATGAAGAATGAACCTATATAATACGATAAATGTGACTGACTTAGTGAAGGATGAAATGTCACTACACCTGTTGATGTAGAAAATGTGTTTCGCCAGCATGTATGTAAGTGGAGGTGGACAAAACTATTAAAAAAACTTTTCACTACAATGCAGTCCAATTCAACACTGCCACTACGACTTAAAAATGAGTGTACCTCTCTAACAAAATATCAACAAAACATGTCTGGCAGTAACATTTACAAAGATATGTCTGCATTAGCTTGCACAGATAACAAAGTATATTATCAAATTTGCCATATTTAAAAAAAAATATCATCATTGATAAATACCCTTTATGATTATGTGTCGTTATCAGCTACTGGCTATTCCTAAGGACCATCTTGCCTCAGCAGGAGCTTGTAGAGTTTAGTTGTTCCTCCCTCTCTTCACCCTTTTCTGTGCACCATCTTGGTTTTTGCTGCATTATGTATGTATTTATGTTAAGTAGCTAGCAGTTAATGATGAAGCCTCTTCCTTTGGATACTGCAGCTTAACCACAAAGTGTGCCTCTTAAGTTGAATAAAACACACACAGCAGGAGGAAAACATAATTGTCTTATTAATGTAAAGCATCTTTTTAATGTAGTGCTTCTTATTTATGTAGTGCTTCTTAACGATATAGTGCTACATGCATGCTGTTACATATTCTTTTGAAACATGTTCTTTTTATAGTAATAGTCAACATAAAACCAATCTGTAGATGCTATAGCCTACATATAGACATGTGGGAGTCCACTGCCTAGTTTACAGGTTTACGGTGTTTACCAGGTGTCCAATACCCTAAATCCATGAACCACAATGGCAGACAGAGTGCTGGACACTCACGACCACTATTTCTTGAGATGTTGATGGACCTGTTGACACTGCAGCTTGATTATCGATATTTATTTGCCTGGCTACACCACTGGCTGCAGCGTGCTGAAAACTATAAAAGCACTTCACTGTCATATATGATTCAATTCATTTCATTGCATATACATAATGTTGTTAATACTATGGGAAAATGAGTGTGGCACATGTGACAAATCAAATGTCATTCTGGACATGACATCATCACATCCAGAACAACATTTACTCTGACTTAATGCTGATATTTAGTGGAGAACCTTTAGACCTTGTATTATTGGGCATCCTGTTCGATCACAAATAGGAAAAACCTGCATAAAATACAAACTGAACTGTATCCAAAAAAGACAATGCAGCTAATAACCACATTTGGAGGTTGAAAGGCACACATTTGGCATTAACAACTAAGTGTAATTGGATTGTTGCACTAAGCCAGATATAGTACACACAGTGTACAGTAAGCAGCCTGACGACTATATCAAATTAATCAGGTGGCAGGTAGCTTAGATGGTATTTTAATTAAAAATACAATCAGTCTTAAAGGATGTAAATACCAAACAGAGCATACTAAATGGCACCTTGCATTTTCACAGTTAAGGATAATTGATCCTGCAGGTTGTGAAATAGAGACACGATTTCCACATTTCTGTCTACATAATAAAACTTAAAACTTGGACTTTTAACAGGAAATTGTAATAATAATTTTCTGCACTGTAGCTTTTAAATTCTACATTTTATCTTTTCATTTCTGATTAGTTTAAACTATTGCTTTCTTTTTATCCTTTTAATTCATTTTATCTTTTAAAACTGCTTTTTTATGTATATTCATTTATGATTATAACTACTGCTTTTTTTGTTGTTGTCCTTTTCTCTGTACAGCACTTTGAATTGCATCCGTGTATGAAAGGTGCTATATAAATAAACTTGCCTTACCTTACCTTGCCTAAAAGACCCTTGTAGCCTGCTTCATTTTAACATACAGTAATGTGGTTTCCCATATTAGTTTTTTTACATATGTGGCATTTCACATTAATGAGTAAGTATGTGTAATTTAGTTTAACATTTTGACTCACATTGGTGCATGTTTTTATTATTTATATTGTATATATTTCTGCCATTTGTACCATAATTCCTGTCTGCAAACTAGATTTCTTTTGCAGGCTGTCAGCTTTGAACTGAATTGAAAAAGAAGTCTTGTAATATGTCCGCAGTCTTATCATATGTTAATGAAACTGTCTTGTACAAGCAATGATGGAACAAGTCAAATCATGACTGCAGCACAGAAAAACACAAAAGTATGAATTAAATGTTTTTTTCCGTGAATGGTAAGGAAGAGCAGAGACCTCTTAGGGAGAAATATAAATAGTGCATGAAGCTGAGACCCTCTCAGTGATCACACATGGTCTTTTCTGCAGATGTTGATACACTGATATTCGCCGATGCACTGTAAGTGATTCAGAAAGCAAACCGAAGGAGGCATTTATCCAAATTTGCCAGGAAGGAAGGATCATGACATGAGGACATTAATTGGTATGATTCACTCCAGGGCTGGGCACAATAAGCAGCTGTGTTTTCACATCGGCGTGAGACTGTCATCCTCTGCGGCTGCGACTGCGCACAGCTGTTTTTCTTTACCTGTACGATTTTGAAGGTTGAGCCGGGGCTATGAAGATGTTCCTGTTGTTCCGTCACATGGCCCTGCCAAGCTGGGGCCTTTGTTCCTTGGCAGCATGCCACCCCACAAACCACTGCCAGAGGAACTGTGTCAGGCCCCACTCAGTTTGGTTTGTAGACAGGGAACACAGGATAATCCATTCCATTTGATAGCACTCTGGCATGAATTTGAGTAGCTGTCACGGCAACTTAAGAACATTTGCTGTCAAAACTGAAATATTATGTATATCACTACCCATCTATTAAGGCACATGCTCACCCCCGGGCCTCACTGCTCTCTGTAAGTTGAGAATAGCTATTTATCCACGATCTCTGTTCGGCTTGGTATGTGTGGTTTCAGCAATAAAGTTTGAAAAACAGGAATTCAAAGAGTAACTTGCATGAATGCAGTACATCAATCTCCTGTACAGAGAAGCAGCAGGCAGCCTTCTAACATACTGGCAATTAAATTATCTTGTTTCTAATCAGTCACTGAAACAAACTGATTACTGTTTAAAAGTATAATTCGGGTGTACAATAGTAGAAGGAGCGAAGAGTCATTACACCGACTCGTTTTACTGTAGCAAAGCTGACTGATCTAGGCCAAAGTCAGCTAAAAAAACATTGCAAAGCTGGACACAAAGGACCAATCTAACTAATTATTCCTTCTGCCACTGGGTTATTCAGTGGTGTAGAAATGTAGAAACCTGGCTTGCATGTTGGGAGATGTAGGGTCAGCAGTCGGGGCTAACGAGTGAACAGCCTTACAACACCTCCCGCAAACTTAACAGTAAATGGTAGCATTGTTTTCCTGACTGTCACCCCTTACCCTGGTCCACTGTCCGCTCGTAACAATGGCACAGCTAATACACATAATATCACAACAACATTAATCTCAATAACAGTAGGCTAATGGAACATGCTGGAAACAGCAGTTTGTCAGTTAAGAAACCACATGGAACCATCAAGAAAGGCAGAGCTCAACTGCTCAATGGTTTGAGGTCAGCAGTAATTACTGAAATGATAGTGTTCAATTTTACAAATCATCAAAAGATAGCAAGTGAGTGTAACATTGCTAAAAGACCAACAACAACAACAAAAATCTTGTTCTAATGCCTAAACATCAATGCAGTATACTCACAAATATATACAGTATTTTCTACTAAAACATCAGTACAATTATCTGGTGTGTGCAGACTTCTGTAGCTCTCTGGTTGAATGAGCACCTGTCTTCCATGACTTCTCACTCAGAGACCTTTGGAGGTCCACTGGTATTAATTAAAACCAGAACAAGCTTCTCAACACAGCTCTGGCACAACCTCAGAGCTCCTCAATTAGCTGCCAAAAAACTTGTCTTCTTGTTGGTTTCTGAGGTTATACAATTTCAGGAAACTAAAATGACTCAGGAGATCTCCGAGCCTCCAAAGGAACTGTTACAATGTCAAAGTGCTCTCATTGTTCAGTTGCCTTGTAAGGCAGCATTTTCTGTTCACTCCTTTGTCCTTATTGCTGCCTTTCCTTGTGCCACTACTTCTGCCTGTTCTGTGACAATGCTATACTTAGTATTTCTAATTCTTGAACTACAGCAGTTAGTAATAACCAGGCTGGTTATGATCACAACATTGTCAGATACAGTAAACATACATACTGGTTAATGAGAGCAGCTGTGATATTGGATATGTTAACGTTTAACATATGTGATGACAGACAAGGTTAGAAGCAACAAAGTACAGCCACAAAACATCTGCTTCTGAATCTGTTATAATATCTAAATTACTTGCAAAAGAGCTTTTATGTTTGTAAAACATGGAAAATTTTGGCAAAAAAAGCCTTGACTGAGCCATGACCTATCATCAGTTGTGCTACAATAAAATTAAATCAACAACAGTCGTTCCTTCATGTAACCTTACATGTAATGCTGTCCCCTAGCATAGCCAACTGAAGTAAAATGATGTTGATTGGATTTAATGAATGAATCAATGTTGCTCAATGATGCTTGTGTAGAAAGAGACTGTCCTAACATGACGAACATTGTTAGTCAGTTCAGCCAGTGCCCCTATACGGCATATGTTTACGTTCAAGTGACAGCACCCTCTAGCAGCTATGCGAATAATGACGGGAGCAAAGGGCAAAGTAAGGTGACGTTGTTAAAGGGTGACAAAGTCTGCATAGAGAAGAGGTGGATGGGTCAGCAAAACATTGGGCTATAACCCAAAAGGCCGCTGTTCGTTTGTCATTTCCAACTGACAGCAAATGTTGTTCTAACATGACCATGATCGTCCGAAAACCTTGTTTATTGTTGTAACAATGATGACAAACTTCATCACAAATGTCTTCTATTTATGTTACAAAAAACTCCTATAAAATAAGAAATTGATCAAAAAGCAATTTACAATATTTAACACTATCCTAAATACACAAATGCCATCTAAGATTTATATAAGGCTTTTATCCAGAGGATAATATGCCAAAGGACATTTCGACATGGTGAGGTGGGGATTAACCGCCAATGCTGTGATTGTCAGGAAACCCACTGTACCTTCTAAGCTAATCATGAACTTATTTGGACTGGTTCTCCTGAACCTACTCATTTGAACTCAACCATGATCTTTCCCGAAACGTAATTATGCCTTAACCATAGTGTTGTCACATCAATATACAGATTAATTCTTCCAACTGTGATTTGTAATGGTCTTGGAAGACACAGAAACATGATGTCATCCTGCCAATACATAATAAATATATATAATTGACAATGTATTGTTGTCATTTAATTTGGAGGATTAATATTATTCTGGAGATACCACTAAACCACTTTATGCAACTTGATACTTGATAATTTATTGTTGCTTATACCTCTAAAACTAGCTTATACCTTTGTAACTAGTATGAAAAAAATGTCTTATAGAGAGTCTATTATTGTTATGCTGGGTTCACAAAGGAGACGGACACACCACAATATGCCAGTTCTAGCGCGGGCAGTAGCCTGGCTCCACCATTAGCGCATTTCTCTGCTGCGGTCAACAAGAGATCCTGCTCCTCTGCTCTTTTTGCTGTTGTTATATGCTGCAGATCATATAACCCGGAGCTTCTCCACTTCTAGGATCAACTCTCTCTCTCTCAGTCTGCTTGTGTGGTGTCTGCTCTTGGCTCTGTTTGGGCACAACTGCCAAATATGTGGAATAAGTACTCATTTAAATAACACAGAGAGGCAAGAAGATCAAAAGGGTTGGCAAGCAGGGTGCATATTCTCTCATTTATCAGAATCTGATTATTTATATAATGTATAGTGTGTTTTTGTGCCACATTCATTCGTGGCGGACAGAGAAAATACACCGCAAAAAGTAAAAAGTTAAAATTCAGAGTTGAATTCAACACTTTATGAGTTTATATAGCTCCACACTCTGTAGAGTTAAATCAACACTTTTGAAATAGTTAAACATTTAACACTGTGCCAGAGTTCCTTCTTTAACTCACTAAACAGTTAAATTAACACTAAGGGATAAGACAAGTAACACTGCCCAGATACTTTTAATACACCCTGGTTAGTTTTGGCTTCACTCCCTTGAGTGTCGGGCTATTTACACTACAAAGTGTTAAAATTATTTGTAATAATGAATTTCATAAAACAAAACACATTTCCAACAATGACATTTATTTTACCTGTTCATTGTACATTAAAACATCGTGAATGCAGTTACAATGTACAATTTCTCATCTGAAACACAGTACAACCTTTGAATATCAAATGGCTTGTGAAATTTTACCTCATATTTTAAATATACATCTTTTTTCAGTACTTACAACTCTGAATGCATGACGATGGTCATCAAAATTCTCTGACCTCGTTCCGAGCAACTCCCTCAAGAAGATCATGCATAATATCATACAAGTAATTATTACAAACATGGAAATACTTCAATGAATTCAGTGTAGAATTCTTTATCAAACCATAGTGTCTTCATTTGTGGATTTTCCTGGAGAGACTGGCAATGCATTTTAAACATCTTTCCCAGAAGGATCACTTTTGGATCATCCTTACTGAATACATTTTGACAATCATCTCTCTCAGTCAAACATGAGCATTGTTACGTCCCCCTATCAGGGATGAGGGATTGAACATAAACAGACAACATAAACACATAAACAACGGTGTATTGATGGGACGGAGTCAATGGTTAAAAAAGTAAGAAACAAGTTTAATAAACGATCAGAAACATAAAGCGCACCAAGGATGGTTAATGGGAAGACCAGGACAGTGGGCTGAATTCAAATAAAAGTACTAAGCAAAACAAAACCCCACTGTCTGATCTAAATCTAAATATAGAAAAGAACTACAAAAATGACTACCTAACTAGACCTACAAAGCTACGAGTAAAACCATACAGGGGTGGAAAACAGCCCCTAAACCTAGTGTCTCTAGACACTAGACTCTAGCAGTTATCCTACGTGTGTGTTAATATATGGGTTAACCTGAACTCACCTAAGTCCTGGTCTTCCACGAAACAAACAAAAAGCGCGGCTCCAATCCTGAGCCGGAGTCTGTACTATTGAGTGCAGTGCTACGTAAAGAGCGAGGGACGCTATACAAAACCACTCGACATTCTCTTGACTCTTGGGTGCAACAAGTTCACCCGATCCTCATGCAGTGACCGCCGGAGATTCACTTCTTTACTTTATGTACGACAGACAATCACTTATGCTCACAGAGGCTACGAATATCCGTGCTCCACCTTTTCGTCTTCGGCGCTCGTCTGACTTTACCCCTCTGCTCTCGGGATCAGACTGCCTACTCCGCTCCGTCGCTGATCTCCTGCTCAGGCTGTGTCCTCTTTTTAACTTTCTCATCCTTGCAGGTGTTCCGCATTTTGTAATCAGCCTCTGGAAAAAGGAAATCAGAGAACAAGAAGGAGAAACTCCGCAGCCCGCTCTCATTTTCCTACAGTGCCCTCTGGTTGGCACATAACACCACAACACTAACGTGAATAGCAGGGGGCCTTGAGTACGGTGTCTTTGGTTTTGTGTGTATTGTGTTGTAGACCCATTCTAAAACAAATAAACACACAAAAGAAAAAGAAATTGACATAGTGCTCAAACAACACACACACACACAATATTTACACACTTTGAAATCTGTGTTGGCTTGTGTGGGCACGCGGACACTGACACTCTCACTCTCACTCTCCTCATCTGAAATGCCGGTTAGTCCGGTAACCCACTGAAGCCAACAAGGATTCAAAGTATGCCACTATGCCTTATTTCTAAAGTTATTTTATTGTTGTTGTTGGAAATTCACAAGACACGTTATTGAAATTAATCTTAATTAACTAACCCTAACCCTTAAACGAATGTATCCTAGGAATTTAATTTTACTTCCAACATTTGTTTTCTAAAACGTAAGCTAGCATTAGTGATTTTCATGAGCTATTTTTTCGTATTAAAATCTTAATTATGCAGAAAAATATTAATACATGTTAAGATTAATATTAACCCTTAACACGAGTTAATGTCTGTGTATTTATAAATCATAGTAATATTAGCTAATTTTGACAATAAAAAACACCCACCTCTCTTAACTTTGGTATTCCTGTCTTGTGAATGATATCAAAAAGTGATGAAGCAGATTTGATGTTCCTGCCGCTGATGCTCTTGGGTGTATGAGATGTTGAAGTCCAAGTGCGCACGCACTTGCACGTCAGAGAAGGTGAAGTCTGTCCACAACGCAACTACTGTCAGGACTTTTTCTTGTCAGTTATTGTCATTTTTTTGCTTTAAGATACATATCAGATTAATACCCTTTGAAAATATTGTATGATACTTTAATTATTACTAAATTTAAAATGAACAAAACCCTTCTTGAAAATAAAACACTATTCCATTGAAATGGAAATATAAACAGATTGTATCAGGAGAAGAACATGCAGCAGGCTTAGCTGCTTAGCTGCCTGTCACCTATAGTTTGCTAGTTTGCAGCATTTTGCAAGCTGTCAAAGGTGCTGAACCACACTCATCTGATTGATGATGAATGATCATCTGGACGTGGGTTAAAATCTCAGTTTGGGCAAATGCTGTGATTCACGATGAATTGATAATCAGCTATTTTGAATCCAGCAATGTGAATCAGAATAATAACTAGAACTAGAAAATTCCGAAGAAATTTTAAGGTGTGCCTGAGGTGGCCCACTGGACCCTGGCGCTGTCGTCACAGAGCACGTCGCATTTCGTACCGCTCAGCCTTGCTACCGTGACCAAAAATGCCCTCCATACATTTTAAGCACGAGCAAAAATGTCCTCCACAGTGTGGTAAATAATTACATTCTGTACGTGATCACTTTTAATTGTCTAATTACATTATGTACCTGATCGCTTTTAATTGTCTATTTGATCTGTCATATTTATTCACGGCCACATATGTCCTCCATAGGACACATAACTCTTTCTTGCTGGCAGCTCATATGCTCCAAACAGCCTGTCACGGTCACAGTTGACACAGTGACACTGGTTGCTGTGATGATTTAATGACACCTGAAGCAGGGGGGGGGCGCAGGGCAGAGACACAGAGCAGCTTTTAAACTGACAGGAGCACACAGCAGGGAGGCACAGAGACAGTGAAGGAGCAGAAAGCACTGACACTCTTCAAACTCCTGGTCATAACTGAAAAACCATGTGTCCAATCTCCAAAGTGATAGGTAATAATAAATGTAGACACTGTCGCGAAGTAGAAATGTAGGGGAAAACGAGAACAGGCGATTTGTTTTTATCAGAATAATAAGGAAGCTCAGCTTCCTCCTCTGTTTTTTATGGCTCAAAGTGCAGGAAAACATTTGAAACAAATACAGCAGGAAGGCAACCCTATTGTCCTGATATGATATGAAGATTGTGTATGTAGAGTGAAGATTGTAAAAAATAGAGCAGTAAGTTCAGGAGGATTGAGGCGAAATTGCTGATTTTAGGGCCCCAACTTTGCACTTTGAGGCTTCCAGAGAAAAAATCTTGGTCCAAAAAATTCCAAGAAATACAGAAGGAAGGCAAACATATTTTCCTATGTTTTGATATAAAAATTATGCATGTAGACTGACTATTGGGAAAGTTGTAACAACGTTTCAAGGAAAGCTGAATATTTTAAAGAGTTTGCATTTCAAAGAGACGGCATGTCCTAATTGAGCTGAATATTTTGATCTCTGAATGAAGTTTCTACGTTGAAAACTGTGGAAGAAGAAGCGAATCGAAAAAGTGGGCTGAAGAATAATAATAACTAGAAAATTCCGAAAGAAATTTTAATGTGTGCCTGAGGCGGCCACTGGACCCTGGCGCCGTCGTCAAAGAGCAAGTCGCATTTGGTACCGCTCAGCCTTGCTACCGTGACCACAAATGCCCTCCATACATTTTA
>JAVQJL010081657.1:0-11017 GCA_036024295.1 Nannoperca obscura | reverse complement strand
GTGAGATGGCTGTAAGTTTATGTAGGACTCAGTCCAGGATTTTCCTACCAGCTTTTTCTCATTAGGGTATTGTAGGAGACTTTAGCTTGGCTGCACAGAGTGGCAACTGAAGGGAGGGGGTGTACAGAAGAAGGAGGAGGAGGATGGGGGTGGGCGAGCGATACACTTACTCTTACACAGCAAAATCTCTCGGGCACCTGAATTGAGTTATCTTTAACTGTCTTACCGCGGCTGCATCTGCCAATACCTCAGTCTCTCCCCTTTCTCCTTCACCTCTCTGCTTACTGCTTCATCCATCTCTTCTTCTGCTTCTCTCTATCCCGCCATCCACTTCGATCTACTCATACTTTCCCTATTTCCAGGCACATTCTTTCATTGGCTTCCTCAAACACTGCCCCTCTTTCTCTCTTTCGCATAAAGCAACTAGAACAGGTGGATTCAGTTTTACAGTTTCTTTCCTCTCCTGTGTTACTTTTTCCCTTATCACATATTCCTGCTCCACCCTCTGCTAATAGTTCCTGTGATAACTACATCTCCTCCATCCCAGCTGTTGTTTTCCTCAGACAGACTGATACAAATTGATAAGTTAGTGGGGATGCCATGTCTGACAGAATTACTCTTTTTAGGCCGCGTCACTAACTAGAGACTCAGGTGGCATTGACACAAACCAGATCTGACCGCGGGCCTTATCTCAGTACCAACACACACACACACACACACACACACACACACACACACACACACACACACACACTTCTTAAGGGACAAACATGTAGGGCGTCAAGTTGGTCGGCTGTCAAATCAGCCCGCTGCAGAAGTGTTATAATATATAATATATGTATACAATAATTCAGACACATGCAGACACGTACAGAAATACATCTTTCTTGTCACTTCCTGCACCTTTTTTTTTGTCTCCCTCCACCGCTCTCCTCCTCCCTCTCTGTCTCTGTATCTCTATCTCGATCGCTCTCTGTCAAGTCATCAGGACACTAATCAGGATTTTCTCGCAGCAGGACCAGGGAGTCTGGTAAAAGAGCGAGAAAGAAAAAAAAAAAAAGAGCGAGATGTCTTATTATAGATAACAAACGAGGGATATAAATACCTCTGAGGGCGGAAAGCTTATATAAGAGTCATGATATGTCCGTTGGCCTCTCAGCCCGCCTGTGCGCTAGATCCTGTGTGTGTGTGTGTGTGTCTCCATCTGTGAGCATGTGTGGCCTGTCCATAGCCTTGTTCATCTATAGCTCCCGTCTGCCCGTTGTTGCCTCCACTTACAGCCAGAGCTTTAAACAATATACAATAATCACTCAATAGGTTCCACAATGCTCCTGAAGCTCGCTGCTCAGCACATGTGCAGTAAGCTTGGTTTTTAGCATTGTCAGACATTAGCATGTCTGGCTAACTAGCGTGCTATCTACAGTAGCAACCTAAGCCAACTTTACTTCTAAAACCTATTTTTAAATGAGTCGACTGGAAACATTAAAAAGTCCGGTGGACATTTTAACCAACACATGGATTTAATGTGAGTTTTAAATGTAGCTAGCTAGCTACAGCTGATACAATCTGCAAGAGACGGTTGTCTTTTCAGCTGGAAAATTGATGGCCACAAGCAAGAAAGGAGAAGCCTGCTTAATCTACCTCTGTGAAATCGAGGACCTGTTGTTTCAGAAATGACTAAGACTTTTGAGTGCTAAGAATGGAAAACTTACAAGGCAGAAAATGATCCTTGTACGTATGACCGCAGGACTGACCCACAGGCCTTACATGCAAAGCTTTAGTATACATACAAACATGGTTATGTGCTGATAGTGTGTGTGTGTGTGTGTGTGTGTGTTGTCGTCAGTGTGCTTACTTTTGTCATACTGTAATTACTCCGCTTCACTTCAGTGCCCTTTTACTGCGATCTGTTTTGCTCAGGCAGTGGCGCAGAGAATGACATGACAATAGACTCGCACACACATGCACACACACACACACACACACACACACAAACACACATGCACGCTTTTGGGCTCTCTCCCCTCGGCGCTTGGTCCAAATCACTGTGACATTTACAGTTTCGCAGCCATTAGAGCTTAATGTCCCAGGGGTGACTGTGTGATAGTGGCTGCTCCAGAATCAGATCGCAGCTCAGCATCGTTGTAAGTGCTACACCTGTGCTGGGAGGGAAGCAGCTGGGGAGGGAATGGGATCAAGTGCCAGGAGCCCGAGGCTTACGAGATCTAAAGTCGGTTACAAGGTCAGGTGAAACAGTTATAATCTCTTATGATAATGTCACAGATCGGTGCCTCAGCACCTGATGATGAAGTCATCCTTGTGAAGGGGCTCAACCGAAGCTGCGTTTCATCTCATTATCAGCTTGTTATCAGCTGCAGTTGTGGATGTCAGAAAAATGGAAAAGTTATTTTATTTGTGGGCACCGAAACTAAACACTGAGCAGAAATATGCTAATACTTCCACCAGCCATCACTACCAGAGGCCTCTTTCTCATTAAACATAGCAGCAACCTTTCTAATGGCCAGCAGGGGACAACTCCACTGGTTGCAAAAATAAGTGGGATTGTATAAAAATCTATGAGGAAATGACTCCACTTCTCACGTATATCATTTATTACCTCAGTTAACATGTTCCTAATGAATTTATTGTCTCGAGTCTCCTGAAAAGCATGATGTTCATTTTGTAAATAATGGTCCCATTTAGAGTAAAATAGGTAAAGGATAAAAGCAGAGTATGCTTTAGGGCGTGGCTACCTTGTGATTGACAAGTCACCACTACGGCAACCTGTCAATCAGGATAGAGGCGTTCGGATCTGCTAAACGACACTCCAGGGAGTCGGCTGGTCACTTTTGTCCCCGCTAAGTGCACGTACAAGCTAACTTTGTTAGCACGGCGTAGCATGGAGCCAGGTGCAGTCAGGTTGCAGGTACAGATTGGCGTGCATGTCCTGTATTTACAGATCCCAAGCTCCACCCTATTGTCCAAATATGGTCACTTCTGGCTCCAAAAAACCAAGATGGCGACGCCAAAAATGCCAAACTTGAGGCTTCAAAACAATAGCCAATGGGTAATGTCACAGTGGCTACACCCCCTTCTGTTATACAGTGTCTGAATTTAACCTATTTTAAACTGAAATTGAAAATATTGACAGCTGTACTTTTCATGCAATGACAAATCCAAATATCTGTTGTGACTTCATCTCTGTACATGCAGGTTTACATGTTTACCCCCCCCCCCCCCCCAAAAGCAGTTAGCCTAGCTTTGTCACAGGTGAACACATTAAATATTAAATATTATTAGATAAGTAGATATTGTAAAACTAAATTCCCATTACATTTCAAACAATATATGAATTCTGCTTATTGTTATTGCTTCGGACGAAGTCATGCTAGATTAGTACCTGAAGTAATGAAAAAAGTTTGCCAAGTAATAATAAAAAATATATATATATCTTGAAAGCCCACCAGCTCCCACAAACACCCACACAGCAGCAACAGCTCAATAGAATATGCCAAAAATCCACAATACCTGCATCCCACACAGATACAAATTATACCTGAATGCAAACAGTCTGCCCCTCTCCCTCCATCACACATATTGCATTCGGAGGCTCCCACACATTCATAAATGTGACAATATCATTTCTGGTAGAAAAATGCATGCGCTCCACCCGAGGGTGCAGAGCATCCCACATGTGTGATGAGAAAGAGAGTGAGATCTGCTCTTTGTCTTGATTAATATTTTCTCTTAGTCACCACTATATCACCACCCTGTTCCCTCATTTCCACTGTGTGTGTGTGTGTGTGTGTTTTCTAACAAGTGTGCATACTGTTGCCTACCATTATGTAAGATCTGTTTTTTATTAGTTTTCATATAGGCCTGATATACAAGCGCATGGGGAGGTCTTTGTGCTCTGTTGCGTGTGTGTGTGTGTGTGTGTGTGTGTTTGTGTGTGAGTTTTGCAATCATACAGTTTGCAGATGTAGACTGAGAGGGAAACCCTGTCTGGTCCCTGGAGTGGTGTGTGTGTGTGTGTGTGTGAGACGTGAAACAATCCAGTACTGTATGTTTGTTTGTGCAATATGTAATCCCGTGTGTTTACCTGTATTTATGTGTTGTGTAGTTGCCAGTCCGTGCCATATGTGTGGTTGTGTGTACAGTATTGTGGCTGTGTCTGTAGTGGCTCAGTGGCCACATGTCGTCTATCTGAGAGTGTGTATTGTACTTTCTGATACACACATGATATATACACACACAGTGCAGGGAGGGGGAGCCTCGGCGCTCGTGGTTTCGGTGTCTCTTATTAACATGCTCTGTTCAGGATTTCCTACAAGATGTGGCTTCAAAACCAGTTCCAGACTCCCCTGTCTCTCTCTTCTTTCCCCTCCCTTCGCTTCCTTCTTGTCTCTTTGTCTTTTGACAAGGGAGAGAGGGACACCGAGAGACGGAGAGAAAGAAAAATTAAAAGTCTGCTTCTAATTTAAAGCGCTCCCCGGCTGTCCTCCTCTGGGTCCTAGCTCCCCTCTGCGTCCAGGCAGGCCGCCAAGTGCCTCTTTAAGAAAAACACAAATTAAATTCATAAATAAAACCGTGTGCCTGTGGCTCGCAGGGGAGCTCTGGTTGTTTGCCTTTATCCTTCTGACGTGCTTGTGCGTGTTGAACAAAGGCCGCTCTCGTGCTGCTCTCTCTTCATGGAACACCTTGTGTCTAAATGTAGTGACTGCCAGCTTGTCCTGCGCATTATCTTCAGTAAACGAGGGTGTTAGTTATATCTGTATAATTTGTAGTCCCGTGAGCCTTGTGGTAGAGTAACCACTGGTAACATGCCTTGGAGGAAGTCGTTGATTATTTTAAGTTGAATTAGCGGTAGACGATGTGGATAAAAGCCTCTATTATGGCGTATTGCTTTATCGATATATGTTGAGACATTTTTTTATAGATTAAATAACAAATGGGAATACATGTTCTTTGACAGAATGAATTGCCTAACAAATTAAGGTACTTCATCATATTGACGCAAGAATCCTTTAAATCAAATATTGCCGTGAAGCTGTCCTGCTCATTGATTTACAATATTTCCTGTAATGACCTAATACAACCAGAGCTATTGCAAAGAAACAGTGTTTACAGGCACAAAAGAAAGCAGGTTACATTCGTCTCAAGCTGATATTTAAATGTCATTTAAAAGAGAACCCGGGTTACCGTTATTGTGTGTAGAGGATTAAACAAACATGAATTCCCCAGCTAGATTTTCCCCAGAGCTGATTTCTTTATATATTTCTTCATTTTATGTTACTCACTGTCTCGCACCTGTGGTAAGCTCAGGGCTGCCGGGTTTCTTAAAAATGAAGACCACGTTTCCTGTAAGCCCCATTTGCTTGCTGTCAAACATTTCTGCTCGATAAGCTCATTCAGTCATGGCTCATCTGTTTGGCTTTGTTAAATGAACATGTATGGATAAACATGTTGTTTCCGTCTGCCTTTTGCTACTTAATCCTGTGCACCGTGTCATAGCAGAGTTACATGTATACATTTGACAGAGTGAGATGCTCCACAATACTTTTGCACAAACATGTCACTCAGACCGTTTCCTAAAGCTGAGTGTGTTATACACAACTAGAACATGAACACCAGGTCCTGATACTAATACAGGAGAAGATGCTGGCAATAAAGGTGGACCAGTTGACTGACATGGTTCCATATACTCTGCAGATTTGTCTTAAGATCTCTTTCATGTTGAAATACCCCAAAGCCCCATTTCCTCCATCTCCTCCACCTTTAAAAGCAAACTATTTTCTTCTATAGTGCACACTCAGATATATGGTAATGTATTTTCATCGATCACACTCATTACTTCTTCCCCCTCCCTCTCCACTTGCTCATCTGTTGTTGGAGTCAAATTGCTTTGATTGAAATTTCTGAAGGAGGTTGACAAAGATTGACAAAATCAGCCATGCAAGAAACGGCATCTGCTCCGCCTGTTTCTTCTTTTTCTTTATTCAGTCCCGCTGGAGAAAAAAAATGATGTCTTTGGAAAATTCTGACACTTGAGAAAAAACCATTTTAGGGCTGTGCCGAGGGGACAGAAGAGTGGAGGTGAACACGAGGCGGAGGACCGTTTAAATGAATGTCATATTAGTGTTGTTCCTCCAAAGGCCTGGAGGTCACTCCTGACAGGCTGGTTTGGTTCAGTGGGGCAGCTCATGGGTCATTTCTCTATTAGGGAAGATGCAGAGTTCCTCTCCCGACTTTCAGCTTGGCCTCTGCTGTATCCTCATGCTACAAAGCAAATGATAACACTGACCTAACTACAGATGGTCTGCATCTGTGTAAGTGCTTGCATTATTAAGGACCCCAACCCCCATAAAGCCGTTCTAATTGGACGTGTTAAATAACGTCCCCTGAGAATTAAGGGCCTGTTATTCCCCAAAGTATCATCTCTGACACCTGACACCCGATCCAGGCTGTCACTTCTCTCTGGACTGAACATGATACTTTGACCTTTGCACGATGACCAGCTTATCTGACCTGCTACACACACACACACACACACACACACACAGAAACAACGCAGGGCTTACGAGGAGGGCAGTGATATGACAGAATATTATTTTAAGGTTAAATAGTTCAGAAGTAGAAGTAGCTTTTGAAAAGGGAAGTCTGCAAAAGTAAGTTATTTTAGTGCATTTACAGATGCATATATATTTTTATTCAACCTACTGTATGTTATCAGGAGCTTTTGTTGGTGGCTCTCAGGTTCCTGGGATTTCCAAGGGTCCTTGAAGGGAAGCCCCAGTATAATGAGTGATTGTTCACTTTCCCTATACTTCAATTAACTCCAAATTATCCAATTTAATGAGTGTATAAAAATGGCTATATCATTATAAGTTTCCCTCCCACCGCTGTTATCTCCCCATGTACAGCGCAGACAGTTACAATTCAGCAACACACATTTTCCCATATGAGGGTTCCTTGAGGCAAAAATCCATCAAATGGCAGTCTGTAATAAATAAATGTCTATGTTGGTGTTTAGGAGAAGAAGGTCTGTGACTACTACAGTGCATAGAGCTGGAGAACATGGGTAATGCTCCCTCCTCCCTTATTGATGTGCTTCATAGCTTGGGTGGTAGAAAGACCATGAAATATCTTAATCAACACTTAAATCACCAAACTGGGAGTTAGGATGTGTTTTCACGTGACAATGGAGATATATTTCTTTCTGTGTCTGGCTGTTCGACTGCGATAACATATGAAAGGATAGATCGTGACCTGTCATTCGCTGCCGAGCCTGCTTGCACAAGTGCGTTGGGAACACACTGTGCAGACGTTGCGCACCAGTTCGGGAACGGCGGCGTGTCATTGGACAGCAGGCCGCTGTACCGTTCTTTAGCAATAATGAGCCGCTGGAGTGAGATGTCTGGACACTACAAGCACTCTTATAAATCAGGCCTCATTGTGAATTATTCAAAACAGCTCTACCCCAAGCCAGTGGAGATGGAAATAAATGAACGAGTGCTGGAAGCTAGGAAAGGGTGCTGGGAAGATGGAGGGAGGTGTTTGGTTTTCTGAGGACGGTGACAAGATTTTAAAGGTGGTGCTTAGGGATGGTCTGTTGGTCAGCAGTTTACTTCTAACTGCTGACAGACATCCATGGTCCCCAGAGGATGAATCTCACTGACCTCAGTTAACCCCTTGACCCTTGTGCCACCATCAGGTCAAAATGTCCATTTGTCCAATACTACAATAGCCTTTAAATAAAAGACATCCCCATCAATCTCAGCTGTACTTTGTGCTAATTATCAAATTTTAGCATGCTAATCAGAGATATTGTCTTTTTTTATTACTCCATACCAAAACCTGCCCCTACATTACCCACAATGCAACCCGACTGCTGATAGTTCAGTTGAAGATTTGGTTGTGTTATGCTAGCAGTGGCTAACGTAGCCTCGAGCCTCTGGTTTTAAGCAGAGAGGAGGAGCTACAGAGGTCTGATAAACTCACATCTTTCCGACTGATTTCTTTTCATTTTCAACCTTGTAGTCGTCAAAGTTTAAACAACGTTACACCACCAGCTAATTAGTGCACATACTTTACTACGAGTGTTGAAGATTACAAACATTTCACATTTGCATTTGATCAGTTCTGTGACCATTCAGCTTCGACCCCTTCAGCCTTTCTGACCTTTGCTGAGAAGCCTTACTTTTCCTCCAGACACCAATCTTTCAATTTTTGATCCTCTTTCAATCCCCTCTTTCCAGGCACTTTCATTTTCCTCTCTTTCTTTCCCCTCCCCTCTTTCTCAGTAGCTTTTTTCCATCATTCTGGTATGCTACCTTACCCCTTCAGCCAAGGTTGCTATGGTGATGTGAGTTTTTTCATATACTGGGAGATTCTTCCAATAGTTTTTTTTCTTCCTCTTCTAACTGCTTGTTCTTTTGTCTTCTGTTTCTGACTGGCTGTTGTTCTATGCAGAGGATGCAGCCATTGTTTGCCTGGAAAGGCTGAGGTGTTTAGCTGCCGTGTGTGTTTATTGGCTGTCTCTTTCTCTGAAGGAGCCTGAGGGTGGATGTGGTTAGATATAGGAAAGGCATATGCCTGTTTCTTCCTTTCTCTGCTGGGGCCTAATCACTCCTGTCACCTTCACACTTTCCTCTCCTCTCATTTCTCTGACCCATCTTCTCCTCATTTAGCTTAATTTTCTCCAGTTGTTCACCTGTCCTCCTCTCTCCTCTCCCCCTGTTTCCCCTCCTCTCCCCATCTGTCTACCTCAGCTCTTCTCATCCGTCCACCCACCTAACGCCGGCTTTCTCTTCACAGTCAGCTCATTGAAATAAATGCGTGTGGGAAATTCACTGGAGTGTGTGCACAGCGCTCTTGCTCGGCGCAGTGTGTGAAGCTATCGGTGTATCTCTCATGGTTTTGTGGGTGCAGCATGCCGTCGCGCAGGGAGGGAGGGGCTGCGGGGGGGGGGGGAATGCAATTCGAGAGTGAAAAGCGTTTAGGAAAAGAGGGAAACCCCGTCTAGGGAGAAATGTGGGAAACGAGATTTGGCACCAAGAAGCTAAAATGAACCAAAGTGAGCTGAGTCATAAGAGATAAGATTAGGATGAAACTTAGTTGTTCCCTTTGGGGTGATTTGGTTGCTGGAAGCCGCGCAATTCATTTTACTGCAGGGAAACAACGGAGAAAAACATCAATTCACAAAAGTAGGAGATAAAGTAAGCAATGAAATAGCATATAAACAAAGTAGACTGTGAGAGAAAAGAATAGATTATTCAATATATACTGGACTTAACCAACCATTCACTAAGCCCCGCCTCCCTTTGTTATGCTTTGTTACGCAACTGCGATTGTCGCACACCTAAATAACTTCAGGCTTGTTTGCTCACGTGAATTTAATTCAATTTTATAAAACATGAATAAAAATGAACATGACTAATGTTAGCTACATCAGTTGTCTCTGGTTGACTTGTTAATGTTCCCAGCTGACTGGTTATAAAACAAAAGTGGTCTTAGGTGTGCCAAAGATAGCTACATACATGATTTAGTGCTAAAACACTGTGGCTGAAGCTACGTCTGCCTGGCACAATGTCAGCCTCATCGCCCGCTGATGAAAGAAAGGAACAGCATTGTTCTGGTCCTGCAGCGTAGAGCTGGTGACAGAACAATCCCTGTTCTGGAAAAGGAGTTCAGTCAAAGTTGTCACCTCAGATAAAAAAGGAAGTTAATATCACATGGTTGCATACTGAAGCAGTACAACCTGTAAGAGTAGGTTTTAGATATCAGGACAATATTAGAAACTAGATTATTTAGAAGTGGATTTTCACATATAGAGGAACTTTTTGATTTATTTGTATTGGGAAAATCTAGCATTGACCCTAAACCACTGGTCTATAAGTGTGCCATTAAGTATTTACTTCCACTTATTCTAGCGCAGGTTTTGCTACAGTTTAATGGATTTCTTTGAGTTGGAAACAAATGAATGGTATGTGCTGTAGGTGCAAATATGACGTTGGTTTCAAGCATGCAAATTAAAGACGGAAAAATGAATGAATGAATGAAGAAAAGAAGCGCTGTCAGGGTGACCTGTGAGGATGAGAAGCGCCTGATGCACAAAGACAAAAGCAGAGAAGAAAGGAAAGGCGGAGGTAGGCGCACAAAACGGAAGGATTGATGAAGCAAGGGAGTACCTGTGAGTGTGTGTGTGTGTGTGTTATTGTGTGTGTGTGTGGGAGCAGTGAGGCATGACCTAACCTGAGGTAGTCTTACAGTACACAAGAGTACTATAGTTAAATCAATAAAAACATAGACACAGTCACACTGCATATAGCCAAAATAGCAGAATTTCAGAATTTGTATTGACTTTTTAATGGAATCATTTTCTAAACTGTCTGATTGCACGTTGGTGGTGTGTGTTAATGTGCCCTGAAGGTGCAGAAGAAGATTGCTCTTCGTTTCTGAGGCGTGTTTTTCCAGCGTGCACCATATTTCTCCGCTCACTTTGTTCATCCCGGCTGCCGCTCCGCAGACAGCTGAACAACATGAAATGTGTTTGCCCATCAGACGAACACATGCACGCACCCACGCCTGCACGTGTACACACAAACAAACACACACACACACACACAGTGAGAAGGATCAGCTTCCCTTACACCCTGACCAGACTGAAGTTTAAAAAGCATACGGTTATGGCAGGTATGGAGAGCGTGCATCCATCTGTTACCCCGGGTGATGCTTACTGGTTTGCATGTACACGTGTGTATGTGTGTTTGTGTTTGTGTGTCTTACAGGAGCCCGTTCAGCAACACTAAAGCCCTCTAACCCCCCCGAGAGGCCTGAGTCAGCAGCCTCACTGTCAGTGAGGCTGAAGAATATTAGAATGTGTGTGTGTGTGTGTGTGTGTGTTTGTGATGACTTGTTTCATGAAATATGCATCATTGTCATGCGAGTGCTGAGTGTGTGTGTGTGTGTGTGTGTGTCAGGGAATTTCTTCTTTTGTTTCTGAATTAGTGATTAT
>JAVQJL010081653.1:0-24106 GCA_036024295.1 Nannoperca obscura | reverse complement strand
AGTTTTGCATTTGGCTAGGGTCAGTGTCACTACTGGTAGCATGAGGCGATACCTGGACCCTACAGAGTTTGCACAGGCAGTCCAACCCCTCCAGGATGGTACATCAATACGTGCCATTGCCAGAAGGTTTGCTGTGTCTCCCAGCACAGTCTCAAGAGCATGGAGGAGATTCCAGGAGACAGGAGGAGGCAGTTACTCCAGGAGAGCTGGACAGGGCCGTAGAAGTTCCTTAACCCAGCAGCAGGACCGGTATCTGCTCCTCTGTGCAAGGAGGAACAGGATGAGCACTGCCAGAGGCCTACGAGATGACCTCCTGCACGCCACTGGTGTGAATGTCTCTGACCAAACAATCAGAAGCAGACTTCATGAGGGTGGCCTGAGGGCCCGAAGTCCTCTGTTGGGCCCTGTGCTCACTGCCCGGCACCGTGGAGCTCGATTGGCATTTGCCATAGAACACCAGAATTGGCAGGTCCGCCACCGGCGTCCTGTGCTTTTCACAGATGAGAGCAGGTTCACCCTGAGCACATGTGACAGAGGTGAACGCCCTCCACGCTGGCCTGACCTAAATCCAATAGAACACCTCTGGGACACTATGTTTCGGTCCATCCGACGCAGTCAGGTTGCACCACAGACTGTCCAGGAGGTCAGTGATGCCCTGGTCCAGATCTGGGAGGAGACACCCCAGGACACCATCCGTCGCCTCCTTAGGAACATGTCCCAACGTTGTTGGACATGCGTACAAACTACTGAGTACCATTTTGAGTTACTGCAATGACATTTCAGCAAAACAGCTTAACACATTACCCAGCCCATATCAGTATAGATATCCAGCATGATTTTTTTCCCCGTTGAGATCTGAGGTATTTTCAAAGTGTTCCTTTAATTCTTTTGAGCAGTGTATAAAAAGATAAAATGAGAACATGTACAAAGATTGTGCAGGGCCGAATGTTTAGCCTAGCTTAGCACAAAGACTGAAAGCAGGGGTGAACTGCTAGCATAGCTCCATGTGAAAAATACGGCTTTGGACAGCTCTGAAGCAGTTCCATTTACACATTTTCTGTGAAATGAAAACAGAAAGATTAAGGACCACATGATGTCACACGGAGCCTGGTGTTTTTAAACAGTTGTGGCCAGAAGGGACAGATCATTGCCCTCTTTACTTTGTGCCTGTTCGACTAGAACAACACTGAGGACAATGAGAGGCAGCAGGGTCACAATTTTAATTGGTAGTTTTATTGGTTTTTGGGGAGTCGACCTCTATTCAAACAAAACCAGACAGCCCATGTCATAATTGCCACGTGTCTGACACTGCAGGTGGAGCCACAACAGATCCTGGATGTAATGTAGACATGAACTTGATATTCTCTAAGATGCAACAATCAACAAAACCTTTGGACAGAAAAGTTTCCACGCACATCACATTTGCACGCAAAATGACTTCTGAGCAGAAAAATGTGACAAAAATGAAAGTAGAATTTGAGTGCGCTCTGACCTCTAGGAAGGGAAAAACGAAGCCGATGGTGAAGTTGGACAACCAGTTGAGACAGCCGGCCACGGTGTAGGCAGCCGGTCGGTGTGACTGCTTAAACAGCTCTGCAGTGATCAGGAAAGGCACGCCAGCTACACGCAAGAGATGAACAACACATTTGTGTTGTTTTTAAAAAGGACATATTTTGACAACAGCAATCAGTCATACAATTCATCTATTCGTCTGATCTAACTAGGCATCCTATTAAGCTGTCACAATTCAAATCACTTTTAACAACTCAGTACAGCTGTATGAATCTATTGGGTGTTGTGAAATTAACATCAGCGTCCTTATTCATCAATTAGTTTATCAATATTCCCACTCAGGACTGTTCTTTGGCAGTCATTCAAAAAAAACACAGAACATGATATAACAAATGATAAACATTCTACAAGCACCAGTGCTATTATATTACACTCCTCTTTTCTGCGTGTACTTCATTATGTGTTCATTATCACTCAGTGATCATAGATTGACAAGAGAGGAGAATGTTTGTCAGCTTGGCAAGAGTCCAACTCCGAAACCGCAAGAAACAGAATAGCTTAGCCAGCATAGCTTGTGCAATTCATTAGTTTGATATGCAGGATATACAAGATGTTGTCTCGGCTTTAAACACATCATTCTTCATTGTTAGAAGTGAACGCTCTGAAGGAGAAATATGCATTAGTAAAAGCTCTAATGATGAGCTTTCCAAATGATGTCCTCATTATCTGTGCATGATAATTGCATAGAGGAAGGTTTAATATCATGAAACCAATAACTTGGCCACAATTTGTCAACATCTGTGGTATGTATGGGGGGGCGTCATTGTGCATGCAAGGATTCGTCTGAAGGAAACCGTATTCATCACGGCTATCTTATGAACAATGAGCCATTAAAACTCTAATTGCAGCAACAGAAATCCTAGTCTGCGTGCCGAGGTATAGATTTTGCCAGCTTGACGGATGACGCTATGTAAACCAGATTCGTTCTAATTCATCATCCTCGCAGGTCCACTCAACGCGTCTCCTAAAGTTGTAAACTATTGCCTCTTAATTCACTTCACTCAACTCATCCAGTGTACAAATGGCTGTGGGAATGGATGTAGTGTGGCAGTTATGATTTCCTAATTTACAAGACTAATGAAATACAATATCTCTTCACAGTCGGAGAAGGAGCAGGGAGGGAGTGTTGCTGCTTGTTTGATTTGGTGCCTGCTATTGTGCAAGCTTCCAGCAGGGAGCAGTGTTATCTTACACACAGGGCGGTCTGGACTTTTTAAGTTAAAAAAAAAAAAAATGCAGAGAGGGAAGACTTTAAGTGTTTACCTGGACCTATGCAGAAGCCAGCAATAATCCCAACAACGCAGCCCACACTGACGTAGCGCATGAAGGCCAGCTGCGTCTGTGATTGGTCAAACACAAATTAGTCTGAAGTCATGGGTTGTAAACATACGTTTTTACAAAACTTTTCGCTCTATTTTTTCAAAATTATTCATTTAACTATCTTTAACAATTTTGATGATATGTAATATATTAGTACCATGATTTGTACCACGTACAGCTCCTGACATTCACTTCATACATTCTTTCTTTGCATGTTATTTTTAGGTAAAATGGAGTTTTCCCAAACTTGACTCCGTACACTATAGTTTACTGAATAACTGTTTTGTTTTTCATTAATAATCTGGTAAATGTTTGACATTGCACCTTTGAAGAATAGGTTTTTCAAGTCAATCTTAGGTTTTGCTTGTTGCAATAATTCGTCCTGTTCAGTTTTCTTTCACATAATTTCAATGTAAGTGATGGGGAACAAAATCCGCATTCCTCTTTTTATAAAAATGTATCAAAAAGTTTATATGAAGCTATTGTGAGGCTGTTTGAGTTGGACAAATCAAGTTGATGTCTTCCAATGCCAAATTCATATATTCGTATAAACAGGACAAAAGATTACAGCAAGCAAAACCTGTTTCGATGTTCATACGGAAACCAAACCATTAATTAGACACACATTTTAGTTTATGTAAATAATCATTTAAATTTGGTAATGTACTTAACCCCACTAAAAACAATGTACCGAATGCCCTGCGCCACAAATCTGCAAGTTAATGTAATATAATCCTAGACAAGCAGTGCATCAGGTGACACCGTACCTGGAAGAGGACAGACACTGTGATCCCGGCACAGCAGAGTCCCATGAAGAGGAAGCCGCCAATCATCAGAGGTCTTCTGCCCAGACGCTCGATAGCAAAACACTACAAAACGGACAAAGAGGCAAGACCTGCTGTGATTGGCTCGCAACATGAAACATCACCAAGAAGCCAGAAACAGTTGACTTTTTATCTGACTGGTGCACCATATAGGCCAACAGTAACTAGCCATTTGACAAAATATATACCAGTGCCACATATAACCGTATCAGTATCCGTTTACACAGCAGACATTTTGACTTGTCATAGCAGGATAAGCACAGGTGAAACTAATTTCATTAACAATGGCTCAGTTCCATCAAAGGTCTTTGTAAGTCATGACAGTGAGCCAGCATGCACAATACCATGAGCCTGGAAGTAGCTCACCTAAATGGAACGCAGTCATGTTTTAATGTTATCAATTACACCTATGCTATTCCTGCTGTGACAAGCCAACATTTCTGCTGTGAAAAGGGTCTATAGCCTAATCTTGTTTGCAACACCCTTCCCTAGATGGGATTTTATACAGTTCACAACTAAATAGCAACACACATACAAACTAATAAAAACACACACACACACACACACACAATAATACAATAAAATCGTAATAAAAAGTATCTGATCATTCATGACTACATGACTGATCCATCTTTAAAAACTGTTTAACTGGGTTTAAAATAATCCCATTTGTGATCTGTTTTAGGTTCTGTGGGAAGTTCAACATACTGATCCCCCAAACAGAGAAAAACATCAGTCCAAAGCTTGAGATAAAAGATTTGTGAAAGTAATGTGGTTTTCAATTAGAAAATACATTAAAAAAGACTCTTACACAACATACTGTTAGAGCTGAAGCTAATAGTTATCTAATGACTGATTAATCTGTGAATTACTTTCACTACTAATTATTCAGTAAAATGTAAAAATGACACTTTTCAACCACAAGTTACCAGATCAAAGTGAAACATTTGTCCAAAAAGTCCATCAAATAGATGTTCATTTTACATTACAAAACCGAGAAAAGCAGCAAAACCCCACAATGGGTCCACTAATCGACTGGTTGTTCAAGTGCCATACAAAATAGTGTCATATGATAGTGATATAATAATGTCATCTTAGTGTGTTTAAAGTGTGATAGTGTCTACTCACCCCCAGCATCCCAGAGATGACCTCAATGGCACCAGTTCCCACTGTTGTGTACTGAATCTGAGGTTCTGGGATTCCTGAGTTCCTAAATATGTCATTTGTGTAGAACCAGATCTGAAAGTGACAATGACATGGAGTTTGATATGATTAATATGTCAAAACCAAGGACAAGCACACACCCACACACAGACATGTGCTTCGAAACTCAAAGTTTGTCTTCTTTATTTCCCTCGCTTTGCGTATTTGCCGTTTCCATGTGATTCATCATAGTGATCATTATCATCACACCGACCATCACTCATGCATTTGAAATGCAGCGTTTCATCAGAATGGACTTCTGACAAGTGCTCCCCTTGAAATTAATTTGTGTATTCTCATTAATCACACTTTGCTGATGCAACATCCATCATTGATGAGGTGCGGACAAGATGGTGATTGGTGCGGTTAAATGCTGTCTTGTTGATTTAGTAACCATACATATACTATTTCATCACCATTGCAGCACTAAAGTATGCATACACACACCTATGTCAAAGCAGAAAACGTACATAAACACAATGATTTTGAACAAGAGACAGCATTGGGACCAGTTATGTTATTATTATTATTATTATAACACATGAATTGCCTTGAAGAATTATATACTAATGGGCTAAAATGCTTCCTCACTGAATGAAATATACCTTAAAACAGAAATCCTTTGTTATTTTCAGATTGGACATTTTGCTTTCATACATGTGAACAGTTCTTTCACAAAAATGCTAGACGCTGCTCAACCAGAAATCCTTAGAGCCCTTAGAGTCAGCAGACTATTTACACCCATATAGGCATATTTCGCCCCTGAGAATTCCTCCGCTCTTCTAGGCCAAACCCAAGCTGTTCCTGGACCAGCTCACTGATGTAGTCCCTCTGGTGCATCTGGATGTACAGCAAGGTCTAACCGACTAATCTGAATCCTCTAAACTCCAGAGGTCTTCCTGGATCATTTAGCTCCTCGTTCTGTTTGAGAGTGAGCTGTGTAACGGTGTGTTGAAATGAGTTCTATAGGTCACTACCTAGGAGATGGTCAGAGTGAAGAGACTTTAAATCAAGCATCTTGCTTTGTGGTTCCTCTTTTTATTGCAGAATCTACCTGAAACTACAATTTTTTTCAACAACAACTGCAATTATTTCTACCGTTAGGTGTGATACTTGAACTCCTCCACTTCTCACTAGCTTCCCATTTTCCGCCTGAAATTAACCAGTGTGCGTCTGCTCTTGTAGCTTAGCCAATACGAACCTCCATCTCTCTATATTAACCTGCTAAAGCCTCCCGTCACAAGTTAGATTTTTTGAAGCCTGAAAACAGAGCCAAGAGAAGGGGCTGAAATAGAGGTTTTCTCTAAGACCACTTGAATTACAATATGCTGCAGTTAATATGGCATTTTTGCCCAATGACGCCAAAGAAATACTGTCTACCCCACCTTTAAACCAGGGAGAGGACCACAACCTTGATGATCCTATCTCCAATCACGTCACATTCTACCACAGATTCCTCTGGTTTGCATTACACTCTGTTTAATGACAAAAGGACAACGTTATCTGAAAAGTGCAGACTGCTCTATTGTTACTAAACTTGACCACTGTATTGATAAGCCATCCTTGAAAAGACAAATGGGGACCAAGTGCAATGCGCTTAACTTCATGCCCAGAGTACAACAAATCTCTCATTTTCATCAAAAAGGCCTGTAGCATCTCTCTCAGCACCCTACACTAGCAAAAACTAAAAATAAATATGTTGTATATACTCTCTTTAATTGCTCTATGTTAATAACAAAGACATTGATCAAAAAGAAAGATAAAAATAGAGGTTTAGGAATAGTTCTTTTGACATTCTGTCCTTGGTTGAGTGGTTCCAGATCCCCATAATAACAGAATCAGAATTACACATACTGTAAAAAAATCGGATCCTTTTTTTCTTGCTAACGTCAATGTGCAACACCTCCCTGTGCCAAAGATGAAGATGTGGTTTGTATAAATAAAATAAATGTTTCTGTCTGAAACAACTGGGACAGTGGGATCTCAGTGGGGTGTACCCCTGCTGGGAAAAGGTCCTAGCATGTGAACCAGCATACACAGAGCTTCCATCCACATGGAGGAATGAGTATAAAGATGTGTCTGATTTTGTGTGTGGATGGGTAGACCCTCTTACATGGGGGTAACACTAAGAGAGAGGACCAGGAGATAATGAGGCGCGGTCCTGTTGCCCTCTGCTTAGTCGCTCAGGTGTGCAGATGGGTGGAGCACAGCTGGGAACTGTAGGAATTGGAGCTCTCGCTCTCAAAAACAAAAAGTGTAGTCTTTGCACAATCAAAATGTAAGCACACACACACGCACAAAGACAGACAGGACAACCACGCTTTTACCACACCTACCGCATCAATGCCAGACAGCTGCATGCCAATGTTGACAACCACAATGGTGATGACCTGCCAGCGAACACAGCGGTCCATGAGCAGGCTGCAAACAGAGATGGTCTTGATAGAGGACAGAGAGCGCTGTTCCTCCTGCATCTCCTCAACCTCTGCCTGGATGTTTCCTTTAGTACGGTACCACTTCAGGGCTAAAGGAAAGATAGAAAAGCTTTTACCGTCAACGGGTCCAGTCATCCCAGTACTCTAAGTGGTGTGCTGTGACAAGAGCTGAGAACAACTGAATTCAATTTGTTATAAAACACCATGCTTTCAATGAATCTGCAACACAGAAATGTATGGCCACAATTAGTGATTAAAAATCATATCCTTTGATTTTTTTTCTAACATGGCAACATTTTCATGTAGTCAGTGACTGATTTCAAGCTCTAAATGAATCTTTTTCAATCAAATTATTAATTTAAATGAGGAACTGCACAACTTGGACATTTGTTACAGCAACATTAAATATGGGATTTTATGACCATTTTAATGAAGAGAAACAATAACTAATGTTTTACGACAGTCTTTACTCCAAATAATCAAAGACAATAAACACATTTAGGAGAGAAGAAAATGAAGAGTCAACTTTTAAACCTGCGATGGTGGCGTGAACGTTTCCCTTCTCTATCAACAGGTACCGTGGACTCTCTGGAAACCATGGCAACAGCATCAGCTGGACCATGGTAGGAAACACCACCAATGACAGGAGCAGAGGCCAGTGCTCCTCCTGTGCGGAAAAAACAAATCAAAACATGACATCTTACTAAAACCTTCCTAACTGTAACAATAGACATGTACTGTAAAGACGTAAAATTTATTATAATACTTATTATTATATATACTTAGAATAATTAGGGCATGTGATTTTTTAAGTCAGTCTTTTTTAGCATCATTTTCTGTGCAGCTGTTCCATACAACAGTAATCCTCCCTCTACTGTATCAGACAGATGTGGGCAGATGGAAAGAGCATCACCTCATCCAGTTCTACCACAAACAGGATGAGAAAACATGAATGGGAGGAGGAGGAACGCTACAGGCCCAGCTGGACATGCTATATAAATAATTGTTATCTAATTATAGCACAACAGTGTGTTCACATGCTGTATCATGCGACTTATTCATGCTTATAATCAATATGTGAATGTGCCATATTTCATAAAAATGCACTGGTGTGCTTAAAATAGCTTCACGCTCAGGTCTGAGAAGAAAATCAAGCATCTGATGTGTATTTTAATGCAAAATCAGGACTAGATAGATAGAGGAGCGGAGATAGGACTAGCTGCCTAAGCTAATGTCTATGCCTTAAATTCACAAACATACAATGTAATTTGTATCCCGTCAAAAAACTCAACTATGTCAACAATTATTTTAAAGATTGAGGATGAATCTGTTCACACTTGCTCTGGAAAAGCATCAGTCTGGAGAGAGCGGAAATTATAATACACCATGACGTTAGTACCTTTCCCAGCAGTTCATGGAGTCCCAGGACCTGAGCGATGAAGACTCCAAGACAAATGTGAATGCTGGGAACGAGGCCCAGGAAGCCTCGCAGGTTCTTGGGGGCGATCTCACCGAGATACATCGGCACCACACTGAGAGAGATACCTGTGGGGAGGGGGAGCGATTAGCATGGGCTAAACCAGAGCAGCTAAAATGTATGAACACTTAAATGAAAATCAGACTTTGTCTTTAATGAACGTTAAGCACAAGCTGATGATGTGATTTGTCTTTTGGGTGTCTGGGATAGAGTTTATTGGCTTGTCTGCTAATACGACTCAATTTAACAATTAATTAATGTCAGATATTAAATGCCTGTTTCCAACTCATACAACCTACATAAACAGGCGTGTGCTTATTATTTACTTTCTTAGAAGGAGTGGCTTAATATGTAGTTGTTATGTCAGAATAATGGAGGAATGGATTCCAAAAAAACCTGATGAGCAAAATCACTAGAAGACATTACAAGATCTTTCAAAATAAAGGATGACTAATTGCAGTGACACAACTGCAAATCAACATGAGCACACGAAACAGATCTGCATAGGCTGTAGTACACAAAACATGCAGCTACTTATTCGTCTCAGTAATGTGCTACTGTAGCTTTGTGTCTATTCATATGCAAAAAAATGTCACTTTTGCATTTAAATTGCTCGTAGTTTCTGTTTTATGTCGAGGATGAATGTCACACATTGTCAGGCCCACCTGAGTGTATTCCTGTGATGAAGCGTCCAATAATGACCATCGCGGGAATCCTACACCATCTGCTGAAGCCCATAAGAGCTCCTCCTATAAACACCAGCATAGTGGCTCTCACCAGCGTCCCTTTCCTGTTTGGACACAGTGATCCCTCTTTACTCAACTTTCTCAAAGAATATGACGTTTGTGAGTGTCAGAAGCACTCACACACACACACAGGCATACACTGAGCATGTTTTATACAACTACAAATCATCCACACACACACACACACCTTCCAAATCTGGTGACGAGCCTGCCCACCAGCAGGGCCCCAACCATCCCACCAATTGCAAAGATCGACACGGTGAGGGAGTATAAGACGGTGAGGAACTCCTCATCTGGAGACCAGTTGTGACTTTCCGTTATGGTCTCATTGTAGAAGTCTTTGATGTACTGGTGGAAGAAAGAAAGAATTAAGTTAATTTAACATTGTCCAGCCAGGAAAAGGGGAATAAATTCATTACAATATACATGTACCATGTGAGAGTCCCCCTTTCGAAATATCCTTTTTTGTTATTCCAATAAATCCCATTTTGCTTTTTAAAAACGCCAAAAATGAACATACTACAGGATGTGATATCTTAGTTACTTAAGAACACAAGACTGCAAAAAGAAGAAAACTGAACAAGACTTAATTTGTATCACTTTAATAGACCTGGAGCATAAAAATGAAAATTTGACATCATCACATGATTTTCTGTTTCCCACAGCGCCAGTCTTAGTCTGGCCATTTCCGCAAGGTTGGATGTGAGCTGCACTGGGGAAGAGATGTTTTAATCAGCGTGTGACACAGCCATATTCATGGGATTCTTTTAGAGTAGACAGGAAGTTTGCAGAGTCAAAGTCAAATTGAATTTGATAAAATGACAGAGGTTATTCTTACGACGTGACAAAAGTTGACTGCAAGGGCCAATAGCATCCCTCAGATTTCATTCAGGTTGATCTGACAGTGAAGCGGTCCTGGAGAATCTATTCCATTAAACCCAATTCATCTCAAGAGACAATTCATTCAGAAACAGGTTTCATTATCATTTGTGTAAATAGTGAACACTGCTCAACAGATTAAAAGATGAATTACTTTGTTAAACAGTGAGGATACAGAGTTTTAAAGTGAAGGAATCTAAGGGAGTTCAGTGATGAAAAGAGGGCAGAGACATTTTAATTTGTCAATTTGTCGTGGAACTTTGAACAGTGAGTGTCCAATGTGTCCCAAGAATGTGACCATCTTCAACACATGAGGGGAACTGTGTAAACTGGCAGTCTGTAAAGTCCTGACATATAACATATAGACCTTGCAACAGCCTGGTGCTGGTTGAGCAGCAATTAACAGAGGCAACCAGTAGATTACACTATGCTCCAGACTGAACACATACCTGGTGTTTAAAAGGGAAGGTCTTCATACAACATACAGGCAGATGTGGATGACAGATGCTGGCAATAATCAGACATAGATCTTTACTCAGCTTGAAATATTTCTTCTGTCCATTTAGACTAAAGTAGCAAAATATGCGTAAAAGAGGTTTGTATGATTTGCAGAGTGCTGCTTGGGGACATATCCAATATACTGGATATCTGTATTGGTAGCGATATTAACGATATTTAGTGGATCAGGTATCAGCAAGACATGACCAATCCTCATTTTAAATGGTTTCTTAGTCACTGTTATAAAATTCAGCGACTCTGCCTTTATTCAGTCAGATTGGGCTGTCAACTGAAATGTGAGCACCTTGGTGCGTTATACTGCAGCAAGCTTGCCGTCACTTGAACTGCGTTCTCACAGCAGGAGCCCCATTATTTTCTGCTCAGTTCATTTATTGCAGTGACTTCATGTCACTACATAAATGGTAACTTGTAACTTCCACTTATAGTTAAGAAGTAATATGTAGTTATAATCTCAGGTTGCCTTAGAGAAAAGTTACCTGAAAATTGATTTGGGTGCAGCTCCATGCAGTAAGGTGCATGAAGGTAGAGATTTCATCCCTAGCTAGACTACCAGTGTCCATGCCTCTCTTTCCATGTGGGCACATTGTAAGTCAGCCAAATACCTTAAAGGCACGACAGAGGGGGAAAAAAAACGGAGAAAAGGGCCACTTCACTAGCGCAACTCTGCGTCTTGTGCAATCTTCCTGCAAAAAAAATACTGAAAACCCTACTGAAAGTCTAGAGACCTCACTGACACTTAGCAGGTGATACACAGTAAGAACACAATGAGTGTTCACAATCAGCAAGGAGGGACATTCCCCATCTGATCATCAGACTATTACTGAATGATAGCCAGAAGCTGTGCTTTGAGTCAAAAAGGCTGGATCAGTGGCTGGAGTGATAAGCCAGCTTCACATGAATCCAACACCATATCAGAGAATACAAGCCAAGCAGGCTACTAAGACACTTATTACGACATGGACTTGAATTAAAACTACAAAGCCAACACATTTCATTTAAGGCAAGTAAAGATAATTAGTTCTTTAGGTATCCTTAAAAAAAGCCTTCAAGCATTTCCTCTCAACTCACCACCAGCTAATGTCAGATGACACACAGCAGTCAACAGTGAATCCTACAAAGCACATGGAAGTCACATGGACCGTGGTTAAAAGGTGACCTCACCACATTACTAGTCATTTGGAATATGTGTGACACGGAGTAGTTGTCTTCAATTGAAATCGGAAATGAGACGTGGGGCAGTTTAGAGCTATGTGCAAGCTCAGTTTAGCTAAGCTAATCATCTCCTAAATCTGGCTCTTCAGTTAACGCATTGTGTGTGAGTGTTTTCATCTTGCAAAAAAGTGAATGAGCAAATGTCCCCAAAGGAGACATTATTATGTCTAATAATCAATTAGTATAAGAATACATAGAAATGAGAAAAAAGTTTAAAATAGGTCATGTCTGTTCTGCTTCCCTGAGAAAAGACAGTGAAAGAAACTGCAGAAAATGAGGAATTCTCTTTCCATGTATCTCCCTCCTGAGAACAGTACATAACACTAGCATGAGATGAGGCACCAAAGATCACATGCTTCAACGTGGGGCGGTCCGTGGCCAGAAAGGAGTATCTCACAGCTTAGTCACAGCAGCGCAGCAAATTGAACATCGCAGATGTGAACGGAGCACATGATAGATTAAAAACGACAGAACATCGATGACATGGTGAGGCACACAGCTGCTTCTGGATATGATACACAAACCAACTTGACTTCACGTGACAATGAAATACAATCTGACCTTTACATTAACATCTGATAGTCATCCGCTATCAGAGTACATTGAGTGTCTTTTATTCATTCTTGGAATATCTGGTACACTATTTTAATACCGGGGTCGATGAGTACGACAGCAGTGACAATACTGGTTACTGTGATAACAACGTTGTTGATGTGGTAGTGACACAAACCTGCGCAGGAGAGTTGACGACTGCCAAATTGTAGCCATAGAGCATTGAGCTGCCGAAGGAGGACAGAAACGCCACCATCAGCAGAGGCTTTGTGAGATGCTGAAGAACAGATGAAGGGAGAGAAAACAAGTCAGATTCCAACAAGAATTACACAGTAAAGTGTCCACTGGCCTGAAAGCAACATTTTAAGCAATGCGAGAAATTCAATGTGCGATCACAAAAAAATTTTTTATTATTATTATTAGGAATTTTTATAAAACGGTGACCTGGCCAGTGGATTTTCCCAATCAAAACATAGGAAGTGTGTAAATAAGCAGCTTTCAGAGTTTTACTGTCGAAGGTATATATTTAAAAAATCTGAGCTAGATTCCAATTTTAATATTTAGTACACCAAGGTAGAAAAATTCACCATTATCAAAAGTTTGCTTGCTAAGTACATTATATGGAGCTTCAAAACTGAACGTTGTGTGCATGCCGTGTCCATTTTCTAGACTTGTCTGCAGCCTGTAAAGAGCTCATTCTGTAGAGGCCTTTGCCAGCATTATTATAAAAGGTATATGTTGCATAGGATTCTGTAAACTTTGGGCTTTGCAGCGGGGCTGAACAGGCAATGAGCAGCACATGATTGAATCAGAAGAAGTGAAACAAACCAGCGCCCTGAATACAGGCCAGATCCAACTAGCCTCCCACTTGTACCACATTTAGCTCTGGGAGAAGCATTTTGAATGAGCTGAACGAACCTGCACTCGTTTGCAGCAAAACGCAAATGTATTGATGGAACAACAGCTCCACTTCTCAAGTACTAGCTCATCTTGAAAAAAGACAGCTACTGTAAAGCCTCATGAGGGCTTAAACCATCAGCTGGGTAACTCTGATTACCACCCTAAAACCCCCAAAGTCACATGAGCCCCACTTCAAAAAGACAGGGGCAGTCTACTGTGTTTTCATTAGGAATGGACTGCAGCTACCCTCTTGGCTGCCATCCTACATTCCAGCGGAGCTTATAGCTGACCTCCAAGGTGGAATGTCAGAGGGATTATAATGTGTTTTTCAATGTACATACATTCAGATGGATCATGGAGGAAACTGGTAGCTGCACATGACCACACAATAACACCACACATAACAACTGTGTGATGTTTGGGTTCACAAAAGCCCACTGTTCTTACACATCAGGCGGATGTTGGTGTTGGTGTGTTAGCACAAAGAGCAGACAGAGGAGGAAACCTCCGCTCTGAATGAACAATAACAGCACAGATGACTTAAAGAAACCTAATTTAGGCTGTAATAGCCTGATGCAGAGAGTTAGACGACTACACGTGAAAGTAGCTCATAGCAGACAATGCTGCCCTGTCTGCATTCAATTTAGGTTGATTATGTCAGATGTGCAGCTCTTCACATGTCACTTCGGTCAAAGCTCTGCATGGGCGACTATGTATAAGACTTTTACTATAGTCTTTGTTGTGATTTTTCTTTGACGTTTTGTTGGTTTGATTATTAATTGATTGAATTAGCTACTTTTCCATGTCAACAACTGGTATGAACCATGATTCTGACCCAAATCTGGATATGTTTTGATGATCATCACAAACCCACTGTATATATTAATCTGATGGTTTAAATTCAAGGTCAGATTGAGAGGATCTCAAAAGCATGTGACTAAAACAAGACGTCACATACTTGGTTGAGGTGAAAACAACAATACACTATAAGCTACAGTAGATCTGATAATCGTTTTCAAACTCTTTAATTAACACTCACCGTGCTGCTCTTTGCATCATTTTCCAGTAACAGTTCAGCCGCCATTTAAGTCATGAATAATTACTCCCCGCGTGTGCTCTGCTCGTTTGAGATGACAAACAGATCATTGGCACTAACTTTTCAAACTCTTCACTCCGCATCCCCATTTGTAGTTTTCAGACACGCTCGTGAGGCAAAGAGGAGGCGTGTCGTGCTGATGGGCGGAATTAACAAGCTTGTCAAACTCCCAATCGCCAATCGTCGGAGCGCATCGCAGAGCAGGGCAGGCCCATCCTCAGCCGTGAATCGTTTTCCCCGGTCCATCAGCGATCACATGAGCCAAGGGGTTCATCCTGCATCCCAAAGTGCCCGCAGTTTTATTAAATAGCCTACGAGTAACTGTATCCAGGGGCGTTTTCGGGATTAGTAAACATCAAGGGCTTGGCTCAGCTCCAGGGGCACCTTCAGGGGCACCTTCACCCAGGAGAGAAGTGTTGGTCTCAACACTTAAAGCAAAATGTTTTATCGCAGAACTTTGAGATCAAATTTAAATTATTCTGCTGTACAAGATAACTAAGATTTTATTTATTATCAGATACAAATGTGGGCTGTTATGCCACAAAATATCCGGTCCAGTATTTGTGAATTGATGCTAACATCTCGTGCTCGTCGTGCAATTCAGTCAGGGACACTAAATGAAAACATTGATGAAGATTATAAATGTTAGCTTGCATGTCTAAACCGATGTGGTGATTGAGGGATAATATCCTTTTTCCTTACACAACTATAAGTATGATGTCTGGGCCTGATTTAAGAAAAGTATAATGTGGCTATTTCTTAGTGCAGGTTTTATTTGATCAATAGTGATTTTGTTTGTTGCTTTATCAATAATAATATGTCATTTCCAAAAACTATAGAGGGTGATTTAATTCATGCACAGGCTCAACCAACTCCACACCATCTTCCGGATACACCCTTGCTATATAATTTGGCAGATCAATAAACTGACTACTCGCTAATTATGACATGTTCAAATACATCATAGCAGCCAATGAGACCAAATTACACACATAGTTCATACACGTATAGCTTTTAATTAATTAATTCATTCATTCATTCATTTAACTAGTTGAATGCAATTTTTAAAGGTTGGATAAAGCAGTGGTTCCCAAGTTGGGGATTGAGATGCTATAAGGGGTCACTAGATAAATCTAAAGGGTTGTTAGAGGATTACTGTTACAGGGAAAAATAACTCTGCTCCACAAACAGTTACGTTTTTGACTTTTTTCGAATGTTCTCGTGAAATACCATTAAGGTTTACCTCCTCAGCAATTAAAATGAATCAAGACAAAAGAAAGCCATGTTTGATTTAATGATCAACAGGGCCCCTACACAGTGGTGTGAAAGGCTTTTAAACCTCAGATTTTTGACATGCATCACACTACATATACACTACTGAGAAGTAAAACTACAGGTTTTAAGTTCAGTTTATATAAGAAGCTGTCGAAGCTGCGGTCCTTATATACTCCAATGAGTTCCAGTTATTCAATACTTTTCTTACACATTTTACTGAGAGTTTAAGGTTCATCCCGATTACATTTGCTATTACTACTGTAAAGCCTTTTGTTAGCACTGTATTGCTACTGTTTCTTTTTTGACCTTTACTTTGAAATATTCTCTATGGATAATTTCACTAATATAGTGCGTTTAGTCTTGTGCTCACAAAGCGTGGGAAGATAATGTAAATTAATTCGCAAAACTGTTACGCTCTGCATCACTTCCTTACACATGACTTGCATGCGCTACTGTTTGGTCACCTCTTAATTGGGCTTTGGTCACAGTGTTTGATATATGACTTTCCAACTCTCACTCACTTTCGCAACCCTGTGGTGATTTCATGGAAAAACAAATAAGATGAATGTTCTCTAAAGCAACCACATGCTCACAACATAGATATACATGTCATGGAAAAGACCATTTTCATTTGAAACAACAGAGGTTTCAAAGTTGGACTTTTTATCATTAGGCCTGTTTGTGCAAGTGATGCATTAGCACCACCGTAAATGTGTCACCATCAAACCATCCTGCTGCAGCACATATTCCTACACTGCATAATACACAACCAATGGCCCTTTAGACTTGTGCTCCTAACTTTAACCCAACGAGCCAAGTTGAGACTATTATGCAAGTCAAATGGCTTGTGTCATATGACTTCTATCACTGTGAAACGTCTGTGGCATCATGCTGCTTTGGTGTAAAAAATCAATTGTGCTGCAAACAGGGACACAACTCACATGGCTGACACCATAAAGTAGAAACACCTCTGTAATGACATAAAACATTCTGAAGACAGGAAGACTGGATACAGTGGAAAGACCTGCTGTTACACAAAGTTTCAAGAGAGTGTTTAAAGTTAATTTGTGGGCTCTGAAACCAAAACAATGAGCGGATGCTACGTGGGGCTGAAGGAGAGCTCAGTCATCAGCAAGGACACAGAAAGAGTTGTGTGATTTTTCTCTGTGGGTTCATCACTACAAGCGACACGTTTCATGCTTTAAACATGTGCTAATGTTGCTGGTCATGTGGTTGCATGTGCTGCAGGTAAAGAATGTCACCCTTAATTTTCTTATGCGTGTACATTATTATTCATTTCTTCCTTTATTGATACAGATGCTCTCCACCTGTGGTGACACAATGGGGTTCATGTGTCTTTGGGGTTTGTGGGTGGTAATTTCCCTGTTCAACAGCATTTAAAAAAAAACCCTGCATAACTCACTCTCTTTCCCCACCCAAACTTTGCCACCGTATAGTAATCGTTCTGTCACAGGGATGTTCTTCCAGCCTTTTCTGCCTCTATTACCATCCTCAGAATCTGGTTGTATCTGTGAAAAACCAGAGAAAGACTTTCATGTTGCCAAATAATATGCTGTGAAAAGAAATGAAGTTCTCGATGACATAATTTACAAGGGGGACATCTCATGATCATAATCAAGATCTGGAACTACATGATTTAATTTCCTCTCAACAGTGAAGGAGATGTCATTTGATAAATTACCCATCAATAGCAGACAGTAGGGGATGCTGTGCTGGGAAATGTGGTGGCTGCACGTGTGCCTCAATGTGAAAATTAGACTGTGTGTGTTTCTTTGGAGGTCGATTTTGTGTGCACATATGCTGCAAAGACATGTTACCACAATGACTGTCCTCACAAGCGTGTGTGTGTGGGTGTGTGCTCCGATTGCAGAATAACCTCGCATTAGCAGCCCATTATTACAATAAACCTCCTCTTGCATCCCGTTGACAGATCATTGGCCTAGAAAAGCAGATATTGTGGCCTTTAATCAGTCAGCCCCCTCCGAGCCACCGTAGTCTCTTGTGCGGTATTTAAATTCCTCATTTACTCAGTTGCAGGCGGGACGTGCCTGTCCCCCATTGTTCGCTCTGAATAAACTGGGGAGCTGATCGTGTTAAGTGCGGCCATGATTGATGGCTGCTGATGAAATCTAATATACTCGCCCCATGCCATCATTTGGCAGAAATAGGATTAGAGAGAAGGACTCCAACACGAGCTGATAAAAGGTGGAAATGTACTTAATGTTGCTTTTTCAGATTTTTTAAATTGAGGAATTTTGGCTGCGGTTGAGCCACTCCGACAGGAGTCTGGGACGTTAACTGTTGAGTGATGGCTGTGTTACTTGGTGAGTGTGATGAAGGAGGGGTTAGGAAAATGAAGTGTGCATCTGTGTGAGCGTGAGGTCACATAGCACAGTTTATTCATTTTAAAACCATGAAGTGGAGTCAACCAAGCCTCCATGTCATGCTAATTATTTTCACAATGGTTGCTATTATTATCTCCTTGTGCTCGTGGTGAGGTCAGCGGTTAAAGGCAGAAAATGTAAAATGTTCACATGCATATTTAGGTACTGCATACGGTGTCGTTGCAAATGGCAATGATCCTGTGATATAACTGTACTGATAAACGTGAGAGAGAGAGAGAGAGAGAGAGCTCTGGAGGACTTCCGGGAAACGAGATTTTAGTGACCTCTTGTGGGACTCGAGACAAAATGCTGTGTATTTTGTGTTAGCTTTGTTTGGCATTGTGGTGATCAGTTTCACTGGATTCATTGTGAAATATCAGTGGTTCTAGCACACACACACACACACTCAAGAGCCTACTTGAACCAGTCATAAGTCTCTGCGACACCGTGTCACCCTTTCTCTCCTCTCTTTCCTCCTCTGCTCCTTTACCCACTTCACAGCTACATTAGCACTTGATTTGGGTGTAATGGATCTCCCTCCTCCCTTCCAGCCCGTTCCCATTGGCTGCGGCTGGCCTCCAGCCCAGCCCACCTGCTCCATGGCGCTCTCCTTAATGTGACTGGCCGAGGATGATGGATCACCCCCTGTCAATTCCACCTCCTCCTCCAATCAACAACCAGCCATGGAAATTGATTGTTCTAATTTGCTCTCATTATTATTATGATATTAAGCACAATATACAGACACAGCTCACTGTCAGATCTGGGCAATGCCGTCATTAGTTACAGGGGCTGGAGAATACGCCTCGGCGGGGTTTTCTCCCACAGATGCCAAGATGTAAAGGAATCAGTGAGCGTTGGAGAAACACACTGCTTTTTCTTAATAAGATTTGCCATGCAGCCCCTCACTGAGGTGATGTAGCATCTAATTAAGTTCAATTCGGTGCATCTGGGAAAGAGAAAAAAGAAGATATGATTAAGTTCCTCCACGTCAGATGCAGCGTGTTCACGTGCAGCTGCTGAATTGGAGGAAATGGGAGGTGCAAGTGTGAAGAAACACTCGTCTTTACATCTGCAATGACAGCAAATGGTACAAAGCTACAGTTATTAAATGCTGCTTAGAAAATGCAATTAAGATGCACGGCTGTACATTTGCATGTGGTATGGGGCTGAATAACAATGAGGGCACACAATCAAGGAACCATCCCACTCAGTTTTCTGGGGTCTACATGCTTCCTCATTTCATAAGATACAGATAATATATCAAATATACTGTCCCAGGTCTACAGTACATATTGTACTTGTATGTTCATTGACTTTGTGGATGACCTTTTTCATTCTTCCTCTCCTAAAACCTCTTTTGTCTCTGTCATCATGGCTGAAGAAGAACAACCAAAGGTCAGCACAGTATTATCATTCTGAGTGCTACAGGCCTCCCCCCTCTGCTGTATTCATAAGCCTGTTTTGAGTTGGTACCCTCACATTACCACAGCAGCCCCTCGAGCTGTATACTACTCCTATGTTCCATGGACCAAAGTGTATCCCCAGCCATGCTGTTACCAGCCCAGAGTATATTGGATAGTGCTTACATTAACACACAGTGTCTAACAAACCGCTTACGCTCCTTTAATTGGATTACAAGGAGTGCTGCATTCCCATTGGTGAGATTAGGAGGGTCCGGGCACAGAGCCGACTCCCCTCTCCTGCCCGAGCGAGGGATCTGATTCGCTGTCCTCCCTAACGACCTGCAAATGCCAGATGTTTGATTGGTGGAGTGGCGCTGGCACGGGTGTTTATTGGTCCATGACAGTGTAATAAGGGTGGATGCCAAGGCGACTGTCAGGGCGTTAAAGTGTCTACTCTGATCTGGTGGTGATTAATGAGGCTATTTATTTATTTACTGGCCTTAAATACAGTTTGTGGAGATACTTTTCTCTAAGTAGATTTAAAGGTCAACCTTGAAATATAGTAGAAACGATTCAAACATCTACTCTTAGTTCTTATTTGACTTTAAAAAATGTACGAGAAAGGACACAGTAGAGAAAACTGCAGAATGGTCCTCTTTGCTTTAGCTTGTAAATGCAACGTAATGTATATGAAAACCTTTGTTGTTAAAGGGTCAGATCAACCAAATTACAGATATAAAAATTACTTACTTCTACTAATATCTAGCCATGCGGAGAGCAGGGCCGTAGCTACCACTGACACTGAAGCCTTGTTCTTCGTATTTGTTCTGGAAATTTGGGATATTTTAGCAACCTTAGGGGAGTTTATATTTCACAGTTATAAACTTGCATGTGTTTCAGCTGAGTCCTCCACATGATTTCACCACTTTTAGGACCAACAAAATAAACATATTAATGTAGGATTCAGTATTTTTGGAATACTGGAAAGAAAATATAAATAATAAAACATTTTTACAAACTTTATTTTTTAGTTTGTCAGTATTTTCTCAAATCTGCCCTCACAAATATATACAGTGTGTGTTGTGTTCATACCATGAAAGATTCAACCACAATGTGTCTTTCCATAAACATCCTGGTAACTGGATAATCCACAGATTTCACTGTGAATTATTTCTATTTGAGCTACTTCATTAAGAAATTGTCTGTATCATTGTCTTAGTTTTGGACAGAAACATGTCAAATGTGGGAAAATAAAACCAAAATTGTGGTAAGTTAAGAAATGCATGTAGGTAGATTAGGTGAACTGACCCCTTAAGGTAATTTAAAAAACTAACATTCAGACTGGAAAAGTGAACCGCATTACAGCATTGTTTTATATTAGCTTTGTGAAGTGTGTGTGCAAGAGAAAGCGGGTTTGAAAGTGGACCTTCTGACCTTCCACACTTTGACCTCCGACCTTTAGACCTCTGCTGTAAATCTTGTGGTTTTGGGTCTTTTCTTCACAGATTATCCAAACCTCTGACCACTAACTTATGTGGAGTCCTCTGCACAAGCTGCTGAAAACCTGGCAGCTGCTGGCCTCCTGTGAAGGAGGACCCTCTCCATCATGGCGGTGACACCTTAACTGTCCTGCTCTCGCTCAGTGAGGAAGGCCCCCTGCCACCACACACACATGCTAAACCATACGCAACAACACACACTCTATCCAACATTTGCGGTGGTGAAAGGACGAACACAATGACGCTAAGTGCACGCAGTCACTTTCTTTTTCTTGCACAGGTGCAAATGTAAATGCGTGCACGTGCACCCTGGTGCACAAACTTGCCAAACACACACACACAAACAGTTTCTGTTATTCACGTCTTTGAATCCTAGTTCCCACACCACACACTCTCTACACTAGCAACAGAAACAATTCTCCTTTTGACTCCCTCTTTCACACACACACATGAATACACACACACACTGGAGCTCAACCATTATGCCTTAATGTACTCTGGCCTGTCCCTGCAGGTGACCTGACCCTTACTGTCCTGTCTGTCAGAGAGAGAGGAGTCAATTCAGCCAGATGGCAGCGGAGCAGAATAGTTGCGAACAACAGGCCGAGTTAATATGTAGCTTTAACCATTGTCTCCTCTGCCTGACAATGGAGCGAGCTGGGAGGGAGGAGCGCTTGCTGGAGCTGTGGCTAGAGATGGACTCACCGTGTATTCTTGGAGGAGTTCATAAAAACGGAGCTAAAACCCACTTGATTCATCACTGTCTCATTTGGGCAGGAAAGCAAATGGACAGAAGGGGGGGATACACTGGGCTGGTGTGATCTGTGGGGAGGTTTGAATCTGGCGTCAGCAGCAAAAAGTACCTCAATTTATTTGCTTTCCGGTTTAGCCATTAAATCCATTTATCACAGCTGAAATGTAAGAAGTTTGTTGTTCGTAATGAAGGGAAAATTTCATGAAATACATTGCAATCAAATCTTCTAATTACGCTGCTACAGTCAAGTTAAATGCTAAAACAGAGATCAAAGTGCTTTCTTCCCTCAATAACCGCCGCAACAACACCCACTAACATCCCCATTGTCAGCCGCTGTTCCTTGGCGCTATCACTTTCCTAAAGATGAGGGTAATTTTCTATGCAAATGGGCCGCCGTCATTGTCCCCGCCTCGTTAATCTGGGCCTGGGCTCCTTTGACAAACCCCTCTCTGATTGATGAGGCCCTGACAGCTCCAATGTGTGCGTGCATTTTCACAGATTGACATCATCATTAAGGAGCGAGAGCAGGGCCTGAATCACTGCAGTTTACTCCCCCCACTACCACCGCCACCGCCTCCCCTTCTACACACACACAGACCTCGCCTTAGCATGCACACGCAAATGTACAAGGGTTGATGCTTGTGTGTATGCAGCAAGACACACACACACCCCCCCCACACACACACACACAAAAGCAGCCCACCATCCGTCTAACAGCTGAGGTTTCCCTTCTGTACCCACAGAGCCGGGCAGGCGGCAGAATGCAAAGCGCTCACTCATTGGCTGCCTGAATCTGTCATGTTGAAGTTAATTGGTGTAGGCTTTAAGCAAATTTCCAACAGCACCCCCAGTCACCGCGCCACTTGATGGGTGAGCCACTGTCATATGGCACCTATTGATTCACCCAGGGGATGAGATGACTCCCATAATGCTCGCTATGTCAGTGTCACCATCTCAGAGAGCGGCCGATAGCCTCTCTCCTCCCTGTCTGCTGATGTAGATCTGAGACAAGAGTATTTTAAATCACGCTTTATTCATATTCATTTAATCTGGAGGGGATCCACAGACTGGATTCTTTAGTGTTTCAATCGGCTAAAGTCCATTTTGGAGTTCATTTGAAAATGGAAAAATCGTTACCTAATCCTATTGCTTTGCCCCCGAGCTACAACATAAGAAACATGGTGTGTGCTGGCAGAGCAGAAAAAAAAAGACAAGAGACACAAACACTGACTGAGTGGAGGCAGCTGCAGATGAGCAAATAAAGCATTCAATATTTATGACTGAAATTAAAACCAGATAAAGATGTCACATATTACCACGTCCCCGCCCTCCTCTCCTCCCTCCCAGGCCTCTGGCCCTGACTCCGGTGCTCACAACTCTCTACTCTCTCTCAGCGCGAGTGAAAGGGAAGCATTATTCCTTCCCAGCCCAATGTCTTCAAAGACAGTAATGAATGCAATGCAGTGACCCAGAAAATGGACTTTAGAGAAGGAGAGGGAGAAAAAAAAAAGCAATCTTGCGTTTGTGGCGGAGCATTATCACTTTACTCCCCTCCCCTCATCCTCTCCCATCCCAGGCTGGTGTGTGTGTTCATATGTGTGTGTGTGTGTGTGTGTGTGTCTGTGTGCACCTGCTATTATGTGTGTCTCCAAGGGCCTACGTGCGTTCATGTGAATTTGTATGAGTGTGCACACTTGCCTCTGATTGTGTGTGTGTGTGTGTGCATGCAGCATATATATATGTGTGTGTGTGTGTGAGTGAGTCAGTGGGTGAGCTGAAGTCTCCATCAAGAGGGAATGGGCACGGGCTGACAGGCAGGCCCATTGTGGGGTTAATTAAACACTTCAGGTTTACCACCCCGTCTCTGTCGTTAACCCAAACACTGGCTCATCACTCATTCCCACCACACTTCAGTTGGGGGGGGGGGGGGGGGCAGGAAAGGAGGGGGACAATGGATATGTAACTGCGGGGGGGGGGGGGGGGGTGGGGGTTGGGTGACATTAGAGTATCAGAGAAGGTGGAGGTGGTGAGA
>JAVQJL010081652.1:0-11778 GCA_036024295.1 Nannoperca obscura | reverse complement strand
GAACTATATAATTATAACGTATCCAAGACGAGACACACCCCCTGCCACAAAAAGTACCCCCCCTCTATAATGCACAGATGATGTCCTACCATCAAGTGTTTTGTACTGTATATATGTCACATAACAACTAATGAACACTGTGATTTTGGCAGGCAGTCTATACAGGCTGCCACAGCAAGTATCCCCTCTATAACTTTGTCTAGGAAAGAGGAAACCTCTCTAAAATCGAAGCGTTGTAATGTAAGTCAGCTCTATATTTGAGGAAGTATCGTAGCTCAACTCTTGTCGAATGAACGCGCGCTCCCGCGGACAGGGGATAGGGAATCTGGCAGGGGTATGGAACTTGGCACACACCTGTCGGGAAAATGTGACTATAATTATTTACGTCACCAGAGGGCACTGTCAATTTGAGTACTTCCCTGCTAATACAAATGATATTGGGAACGTTCAGAGAACGACCCGAGAAGAGAAAGCCATGTTGTTTTGCTGCGATGTGGACATGCGCTATTCTCTCTCGGTGCTTTTCAGCTGTTTTTGAAGATCTGTAATCAGCGTCCAGAACGAAGCTTTGGGAGAAACCCGATGTAACTGCGGGAGTATCCCGCTCTTCCCTTGGTCAGCTCCTTAAAAGATTTAAAGGAGGAGCCACTGTAGTTATTTTTGGACCCTGTCATAATTACATTTTCGTAGTCTGAGATAGCAGACCAAACTACGCGCTCTTTTGAAGAGGACGTTTGTTGGTTACAATAGATGTTCTAGCAGACTTTAGTTTTCAGGTTCCTGTAGCACGTGTTTTAACCTCGGGAGTTCAGGCCTTTTTGACATGGTTATAATAAAATAGCTTGAACAAGCTTGATAGGGCTGAGTGTTACACTGTTGAGAGGGTCCTCAGCTAAGTCAGATTTTTGTCTCTTTTAAGAGAACTGTATTTTCAGCAGAGAACATTCTTTTTTTTTCTTTTTTTCTTTATCAAAACTGAACACCAGTATTTTTGTTCAGAATGAAGACCCCGAAAAGATATTTCTGTGTCCTGTGCTGGTTTAAATTTTGTTTACCTGGATATCTATTGTGATGGTGCTGTCAAAGGCCTTAAAGAACAGAGAGGACGCGTAGGCTCGGAACCGAACTGGAGAGGGAGAGACAGTAAGAAGGAATAGACAAAAGACAAGACAGAAATACTTGACATAAAGTAACATTATTCATGTGTGTTATCTATATGGTGCATTGTCATTATTACTGTTTCTGTGACCACTACTACTGCTACCATCACGGGTATCCCTGCTGATAATCACCTCAACAAAGAAGAAGAGATGTTTTGATTTCTACACTGGAAAGACAAACCATTGAACTTTTAAGCATTGAACTTTTTTTTTAAATGAAATCCTATACAAACCTCATCAACCAAACTTTATCAGTACTTTCAACCCAAATTCAGCTTGTTCTTGTCTTTCATATCAGTGTGGTTATCTTATAGTTGCGTCATTTGTGCGCCATTAGGCAATCTTGTGTTTTCATCAGCATCTTCAGTTCTCACCAGTATCTCCAGGGTTATAGATGGGTTTGTCGGTCTGGATGAATATGTATCCAGAGTGAAAGGACACCATGAGTACCCTCTCCTCAGAGTGGTAGCCTTCAAAGGTCACCTTCAGATACACAAACTGGTTCTTCTTGTCTTCACGATTCAAACGATCTGAGGGAAGCTGGGATCAAATGAGATTGAGATACAGGATGGTGTTTAGAATGCAGCATAATGAGGACATCATAAACAGCAAATTCCCTAAGTTGTGACCCTGGTGAGTCACCTGTATAGACTTGAGAATGTGGAATCCATTTTCCAGATTGAGTGTGACGGACTCCTGGATGAGTGCAATGGTCCTACTGAAGTCCTGGATGAAGATGGAGACTGTGACCGGTTGGGTTAGACCGTCTGCCTGTAGGTAGATGTTCTCCTGGCTGTCTGTCCTCAGCAGGTCTGGAGCCAGCAGGGTGAACCTGCAGGTTACATACTTTTGAGGTTAGATCTTTATATCAGGGCATGAAACTATATTTAAAAAGTGCAGAATTATTTCAAGTAATGCTACTACCACTAGCGCCCTACTACCTCGACTGTGCTACTATTCAAAACAAACAACAATACTTAAATGTGTTAAATTGTGCTTGAAAAAGAAAGAAATTTGCTGAGTGGTGATTTAAAAAAGATAAACTAATCCTACAATAGAGGTAAGATAATATACAGAATAAAACTTAATACATCCAATGTGATGTGACTGTATCAATAATTGTATGACCAGGCTTTTGATTGGCAACTGTACCTCGGTGCAGAACTAATTGTTTCCCTTTGGTTTGATAAGCTGCAAATGCACAAGACAAGTATTAATTTCAGTCATGACACAGCACTGCAAAATAGAATACATATTATAAAATAATAAAACATGATATTATCACATGGTATTTAGTATGGTAATGTATGAAAATTAAAACAAAGAGAAGGGAAAAAGGTAGCGACACTTGTGGGCTTACAGTGAAAACACAGGGAATATATCCACTTAAAAAAAGTAAAGAAGCCAGAAGTTTTTTTTAATCTGTTCTTGTCAAACAGTGTATCCCATCATTTATTCTACTAGGCTAACCCTATAAAATAAAAACATTATTCTAACTTTCACTGGAGAAAGCATCTCATTATGTTTTTTAAAGAAGCTGCCCCACTGTGACAAGAACATTTGTGGTTGGAAAACACAAAATATGTGAAAATCTAAGGCTTTGAAAAAGTTAAATTTAAAGAAGTTGGGCGATGGCACACATCACCTACCATAGAGCTAAGTCTTTACATTTCAGAAGCTCTCAACTCTAGTTTAGATTGTTGGTCATGAATGTTTTAATTCTACTTTTCCTTTACTACTTTTCACTGCAAAAGTTTACAAAGTTTCAAAAATGTCAAAAGTTCAAAATTTTCCTTTGACACAGTAGTAAATTAAACATTTAAAATGTCTTATACTGTATTTGTTTTCTGTCCAGCTTTGGTTACTTACTCCTGGAGGTCCAAGTATGTCTCTATTGGTACAAATCTGTGGAGCAGATTCAGAAATAATAACTTAAGCTGTAAGACTTAATGTTGCAACAGCATATATGATCTCTGTGCACATACACATACCTGTCACGCCAGGGTGGTCTGTAAAGAATACAGCTTCATTAGTAAAAAAAAAAAAAAAAGCAACAACTTCAAAGATACAAATGGGCCTAACAGTAAGCAGAAAACAGACGCACCTTCTTATAGAGTCAAACTGTCCATTGGTGCTGCAGAGAAGCACAAGAGATAAAACGCTGTGCAGCGTCCACCGACCCATGTTGACTGACTGGAAGCCTCAGCGGACTGTGGCCACAGGACAGGCGGTCAGCTACTAAAGCAGAACCCCCCCCCCCAAAATCAGATTCTGTGCAGTCAACAGGAAGAAGAGGGACTGTGGTGATCGATAACAATGACTCAAATACAGGTTCCTGCAGCTGCTCCCAAAATATGAGGGGCCCTTCATGGAGCACAAGGCTTCAAACAGCATTAAAATGTCCAGATACATGTAAATCACTCTATTCAAGTTGGAACGCTGAATATTTAAGGGTGGTCTGGTGTTTCACTTCACTTAAACACCTTTACAGCAGTTATCTTTAAAACGTCATCTTTCATCCTCATTTTATACTATGTGAAGCAGGTATTCTATACAGCTAAACCCGACTTAATCAAAACAACTATTTATTACCACACATTGGTGGAAAACTACACTCAGGGTTCGTACAACTTTTTTAAGCACATTTAAGGTTCCTAAATCAAAAATGCCCAGACTCTCAAAGGTATATCATTACATTTAAATTAAATTACTGAGATGACAAATAAATATGACAATGGCATTGTTTAATTTCAAATATGAAAAGATTTTTGATTTCCATGCGTAATCACTCATGATGTTGATGATGAAACACCAGATTATGTTGTTGAAATGTTATAACATTTTTCAAGGAGTATATTTGAATGCAAGCATATTCCTAATCTTGAAAACATAATTAAAATTAGGAAACTTTTAAGACTTTGTACGAGCCCTGATATTATTAAAAGCCCAGTTTTTCAGTGCTCGTGCACATTCATGTGGGCATCTGGACAGCCGACCAACCCACAAACTGTGAAATTAGAAATCCTAATCAGTTTTGTGTGTGTCAGGTCTGTGAACCTGTAAACCAACAAGTTGTTCAGATTTGGCTCCCCTTCCTACGTCAAGTGCGGGCTTAGTCCCAGGAACAGAAAGGAAACACACATTTATATTTACATTTTAAAACCTATATCATAATTGAATCCAAACTACTCTACCATGTCCAAAACAGATACTCTATACAACTAAACCGAACTAATTCAAAACCACACATTAGTGGAAAAGCATATTGCCAGGATAGATAATTACATTTACCACCACTGGGTTGTTGTAATGTTTTTTAGGCACCCACTAAAGAGAAATTACTGCTGCTACATTAGTGGTGAGCTAACAATTCTTTATCTTCATTACAAAATCCCACAGTGTGTTACAGGCCACTAAGCAGGGATATAAATTCCCCAGCAACAGAGATTTGAGGTGCTGTCACTTAAGTCCATTTAAAGGGTGCATGCTGAAGGTTTTTAAAGATTGGTGCTGTTAAAGCCCTCAACACTCATCTCACCCACACACTTACTTGTTTTGCACGAGACCTCCTCTCATCGCTGTGTGGGCGTGTACACGATTCACATTGGTATCATGTTCCTGTTAGTTGTGTTGAACGTGTTCAGGTGGGACAACTTAATCATTCATCATTCTTTTCAGCACATACAGTAGGATGCTGGCACTTTGTTCTTTGATTCTGGGTCAGTCAAAAACCCACCACTGGGTCAACAGTGATGAACAGCTGAACAGTATTGTTCACAGCATTTTGCTTTTATTTTTACAAAAGGTGTGTGACAGGATTGTCATCAGATCACACATATGTGGAAATCAAATAACATTTTAAATTGGGTCTGCAGTGTTTTGCACAGAGGCCTTATTAACAGGTCGGATTACCAGATCATCTCATCGTGACAAAATTTAAATTTTTCACAGATTTTGTGAGTTAACCAGTTTTTGTTAACAAGTGAAAAGCAACAAACGTCAGAGCAGATATAGCGAGTATTTCCAGTTTGTGTTTTACTCTCACAACATTATTTTCATTCTGCCTCATTGTCCAGGATCTGAATCCGAGTCGCTGTAGTCTGCCACCAGGGATGTGACTCCTCCCAAACTCCTGTACTGTTCCTTCACCTTCCCAGAGTCCTGTGCTTTTGTCTGTCCATCTATTTCCTCTGTGGTTTTGACATGTGTCTTCCTGGAGCCACTGTCATTAGTCTCTGTTACCTCTTCTCCCACTCGTGGTGGTGCTATACTTGGGGCTTCCTCCCTCTGTGTGACTTTTGAAATCTCTCCGTCGCATGCATTGATTTCAGGGTGCGACTTTCTGCGAGTGATGGTGGCACAGGGTTCCGTTTTGAGGGCTCCTGTGCGTTTGCGGATCAGGGGGCTGTGCGAGGAGCCCAGGGCTTTGGCCACTGCTGCTTCTTTCCCCTGCAGGCCGAGCTTATGGAGCAGACTGCCGGTGGCGCCTGCGGGTGCGGCTGAGGTGGAGTTGAACCATGAACGCGAGGAGATCTCTTTCCGCTTGCTGTGCTGCTTGTCATCATAAGCTGATTAGAGAGGAGAGGGGAATAATGGACATTTTTAAATTATTATTAACATTCAAATTCAAATGTTGCTCTGTTTACATACATGCACATTAAATATATAAAGACACTTTTCACTTTAGAATGGTTTTTTGTAGGATATCCAAAGAGACCAAAATTAGAATAAAATAAAGTAAAGAAGAGGATATAGGGTTTTCTTTGACAAGATAGGCTTTCTTACAAGGGTATTTATTTTTCCCCATCTTCCTATATACTGTTGCAGCATGCCAACAATTTGGCAAATGTATCCCATGATTTTTGATCACAATTATTTTACAGATTTTGATGCACATTTAGATCCAGCTGCAGATTAAACAGTTTTTGTTAGTATAATACATCACATATTATTTATTAGGCACACCTAGTTTATAGTAACTGCTTTAGAAAGGTGTTGATTCAACGTTCTGGTCATTTTGGAAGCTGAAGTTTGCTGATGCTGTTAATTACAAAGAGGTGTTTCTGATATTCTTACAGGCTGGTTACATCCATGTTGGTGGACTAAATATAATCAATAGTAAACTGAAATGTAAAAAAATTTATTGTGCAGACTTGGTGCATGTGTGTGCTTTCTAGCTGATATTCAGATGGGTTTTAACATTTGAAGTTGCTCACAAATATAACCTGTTTCCAGAACCAGGTGATACATATATCTTGGTAATTGTATTTAAACAGTGGGTGTGTTTGTGTGTGTGAGTTTAGAATCTGTATCTGTTATGTACAGTCAGGAGCCTGGTAGGTGAGCAGTGCTGCCAGTTTCTTGTCTTCCTCCTTCTCTGGCAGCAATGGGATGGACAGGTTGGTCCTCATCCTCACTGTGTTGTCCTTCTCCTCCTGCTCAGCCAGGACCTTCTTCTCCGTCTGCACAGCCAATTAAATTAGTTTAGTGACATAAAGCAATAAATCTCAAAACATGTAAAGATTTTTAAAGAAATCTGCACCTGGCAATACTACTTCATGTGCTGCTGGGATTCATTTTCTAGTTATTATTTTGTCTTATTTGGAACTCATTCCTGGTGTTTGTACTAACGTAACAGGAACAGGTAATGACAAAACTGTAGTTTTTGCATAAACTTCTCCTTACTCCCAGAGTACACAGGATGATGTGTGAGAATGCCAGACATACAATAATATACAGTGGAATGTACTGTTTAGAACAATACACATTTGAAAAACAGTGTTGCTGAAGGTTTACTGTACTTAAAATTGCACAATGCAAAACAGAATTTCAGAGAGAAAAATGCCATAGTTCCAACACAGGAGGTCACTATCCTACCCTGAACTTCCTGCGGAGGGTGCTGTTGAGTTGGAAGTCATCCTTCCAGCTGGACTGGTAGTCTTGGATCTCCGACAGAGAAGGCAGAGCCTTCTTAAGCTTCTCCTTGTCTTTCCCACCATGGTCAAGTTTGAACATGGCATCCGTCTCCAGTTTCTCCTTCTCTGTCCGCTCTGTACAGAGAGATGGAGGAGAGGATTGATTAGGAGCAAGAAACAAGCATGCAAAAAACCCAGAAGCAGACTTTGTCCTTGTGGAAAATAATTTCAACCCCAACCCTAAGAGTCTTCACAACCTCAAGGCAGTAAGAACATAAAGACACCATCACAGTTTCAGATGGGCCACTGTGTCACTATCATGGGGCTGATTTCCAGCCAAAATTGCAACTTTAAGAAACCCAGCAAACATGAAGCCTTTACCTGTGGTGAGGATCTGCTCATTTTCAGCCATGTCCCAGCGTTCCTCCTTCCTGTTTGCCCCGCTAACTATTACATAGTCACAGGTCGCCGGATCTGTCTGCATCTCGATGTAGTTGACACACAGATGGCACTTCATCCTGAACCTAGTTGAGTAGAAAAAAAACAGATAAAAAGATAAAACATCTTATTCTCCTAATTTTAACTTATGTTTTTTTTTTACTCTGTCAAAGAGGTTCATTATGATTTTCTGTTGTTTAAGGAGATACTGTAAACTGCACCAGACGGCTCAGAGTGTGACGCCCACGTGTTTACCTGTAGATTGGCGTGGTGTAGTAGTTCCCCACTTTCTTCTTCTCAGCATTGTAGCGGACCCCTGTGCAAGAAGAACATCAGCATCATGGAAATTAAAAGTCAAAGTGACTGTACTTCACTGAGACCGAACTATTTCGACTAAATGGGTCATGTTGTTCCTCAAACTTACCCATGCCAATGTGATTTTTGCAGCCATCACACCAGATATTGTAGGGCATCTCAAACCTTAATGGACAAAAACAGTTGGTTAAACCACCGGTTCTGATAAAGATTCAAAGTTATTAGGTATGAGACATGTACACTCATTCAGTCTATATCTGCTTATTTCACCATATTTTGATAGCACTTGTTTGCATAAAAGGTACAGATGCAGTGTTGCATATTTGCTTGTATACATATTTATTTTTGTGACAATAACAGTACAGTACCTTACAATAATAGGTACCTAAAGCAAAAATGTCCAGACAGTCGAATCCTTTATTATCACATATTAACTAAATTTTGACTAGTTTTACTAGTAATGCCAGGAGACAACAAACAATCCAACAAGATGGCATCATTTAATTTCCAATAGTAAAAGATTTTTGGTTTACATGAGTGATTGTGTAGATGAAAAACTAGGTTATGTGGAAAATCAAGCATTTTTCAAGTTGTTGTCTCAAAGGCAAGCATATTCCTAACCTTGAAAACATGGTTAAAACTAAGCATTTTCACCAGCTAACATCAGTTCATCATTTGTGCATGTGTGTGTACTAACCTGATAATGAGGATGCCCTGGGACAGTTTCCTGGCCCTCTCCCGCAGAGCGTGGGTTTTATGATAGCCATTGAGGGACCCATGCTGAAGACAGAAAAAGATTGAATTGTAAATCAGTATAACTTACACATATACACATAACTTGAATTTAAATGACTGACACTGGTCATCATACACACCTTGGCCGGATCAAAATCTGGAGGGTAGTATTTGTTTGTTCCTTTTCTTTCCCCCTGTCAAGGAAGCGGTACAGGATACTATGTTAGTAAAAAGTACAAGTTGAGTATTTAAACATAATATACTTGTGATTATTTGTATCTTGACAGACACAGGTGAATTATACACATCATGGCTTACCATAGCAACAACTGGATCTCCACACCAGTGATGGATTCAACCTGTTTTCTCCAGATAACAAAACAAAAAGAAGTCATGTCACTTTACCAAAATGTAATGCTAACCGTTAAGTTACATGTAAACAGAAAGTAAAATACACTCAGCCGACTCATTAAGTCCACATGGCTGAAACTAAACGAGGGGTTAAATTAGGTTAGGTTGCTGTTGAATTGTATTGCGACAGGTGTTTCTATTATATTGCCCTTTAACGTAACATTAACTTCAGCTACCGTTATTAAGTTTAACCATAGGCATTGAACAGCAGCTGCTGGTAAACTAAAGATTAGCTGGGAAGAAAATCATATAGCTAAAGCAAGCTAGCATACGTTAGTATACGTTATGACATTCCTTTTTTTGGATTGACTCTTTGAAAATGTGTCTTTGATAACATAATTAGAGCGTATAATGAGTTGTAAAAGCAGATTAAGCTAGTAAATGTGTCGTATGTCATCACCCTGATGACGTTACGCCAGGAATTCTTCACCAAACACGTTTAACAAGGTGTAAACTTTATTGGGCTGAGAACCAGTAGCTACCAAACGTTCGCTTAATGTCGGATAGGTGAGTGAGATGTATGTCGCTTACATTGTTTTACAAGACGTATGAAAACGTTAAACTGCCAGATGTTCGCATACAATTTGGTGTGACATTGAATGGGAATACATGGGAGCTAAGCTAAAAGCAAGCTAACATTAGCTTGCCGTGTAAAGTTAGCGTCTTCTTCGTGCAAGTATGAACATGTTACCTAGCTACACGACAACTGCAAACAAAGTCAATTGTGTTGTCATTCTTAGGGCGATGTTGTCTTGTTTACGCTTGAGTACAAACACGAAAAATACTTACAAATGTTCTTGTAGCTGCACAAACAATCATCAACCAAACACCAGAGGGTAGTAATGACGTCCTTTTCAGGTTTCGGAAGTGGCGTCACGTTGCAGAGGATTGTGGGAAGGGACCTTTTCAAAACGGAAAACGTGTTCGTGGAACAGCAAACATTCTAGCCTGTAAGTGCTGTCATTAGTTAATTTCGCAGAAATGGAAACTAAAAGAGAGTCGTACAAACGTTACATCTGCTCGTTTCCCGACTGTTCGGCTGCTTATAACAAACAGTGGAAACTGGACACTCACTTGTGTAAACACACGGGAATGAAGCCGTTCACGTGTGAGCACGATGGCTGCGGTAAGTCCTTCTGTAGTCCCTATCACTTGGCTCGACATGATCTCAGTCACAGTGGCGTGAAGCCTTTTCATTGCACCGAGGATGGCTGCAAGGAGGCTTTCACCACCAACACAAACCTGGCCAGACACATCAGCCGCGTTCACTCCCGGGAGCAGAAGAAGTATGCGTGCAAATCTGAGGGCTGCATGCTCGAGTTCAAGAAGAACAAGCAGCTCAAGTCCCACATGTGTGAGCAGCACACCCAGCTGCCCCCTTACCAGTGCACGTATGAAGGCTGCCAGATGCGATTCACCTTCCCTAGCAAGCTGAAGCGACACGAGAAGGTGCACAGAGGGTACCCCTGCAAGGAGGAGGGCTGCAGCTTCACAGGAAATACCTGGACAGACTACCTGAAGCACAGGAAGGAGCAGCACAGGCTAATATTGAAGTGCGACAAGTGCAACAAGGTGTTCAGGGACTCCTGGTTCCTGCAGCAGCATCAGCACGTCCACTCAGAGTGGCGGGTGGTTCTCAGGTGCCCCAGGGACGGCTGTGACCGGTCATTCACCACTACTTTCAACCTGGAGAGCCACATCAGCTCCTTCCACGAGGAGCTGCGGCCCTTCGCCTGCACCCACGCAGGCTGCGGAAAGACCTTCGCCATGAGGCAGAGCCTCCAGCGTCACAGCATTGCCCATGACCCTGACAGGAAGAAGCTGAAGAAACCTAAGCCTAAATCCAAAAGATCTCTTGCTTCTAGGTTAAGTGGTTACAGCGACTCAAAGAAAGTGATCTGCAAAAAGAGCAGGGAGCCTGAATCCCTCAGAGGGTCTGCACAAAAGATGACTGATCCACCTGGTCCTGTTGAGTTGGTGTCCCTCCTGCAGGACACATCCTTGGTGTGCAGCCCTGCAGTGGACACGCACATAACTACACTGACTAATGCCCTGACTACACCTCTGACAGTGTAGGGTTAAATGCAGCAATTCATACCAGCATTATGAAGACAGTAGGCACTTGATAAAAGCATTTGACGTATTATCATTTCTACCTCAGCTGTTGGAGGTCTTGGTGTTGCATAAATTGAGTCTACCATTTAAAAGCCTAAAAGGCTTCTTGTTTTGGAAACGGGCTGTTTGGTTTAGAAGGCTGCAACATAAAAGACCAACAGCTGATTTATTTTGACCTGCAGTCTTTTTGAAAATGAATCCTGAATGAAGAGGTCGGCACAGCTACAAGAAATCTTGGCTTGAAATCAAATTTGGGTGTTCCGTCCTTCTTGGTGTCATCGACTGCAGTTTTTGTCTGTACTTGAAATATTTTTTTGGGGGGGGACTTTTGTTTTGATTTACTGGACCCATTAAATCCACTCTATTTGTGCCGTATGTATTTAAGAAAATATATATTTTGTCCATATTGTAAAACTAAAGACAATTTTGTGTTTTTGTAAAATGATCTAAGATTGCATAAAGACAGTGTTTGAATTAAACCTGTGGATTCCTGAATGTATTCTGTTTTCGAATAGTATTTCTTCTTTTGTTTAATCAGTTAGGCCTAATATGGTATCCTGTGGTAAAACATGTTTTTATACACTACCGTTCAAAAGTTTGGGGTCACATTGAAATGTCCTTATTTTTGAAGGAAAAGCACTGTACTTTTCAATGAAGATGACTTTAAACTAGTCTTAACTTTAAAGAAA
>JAVQJL010081650.1:0-24080 GCA_036024295.1 Nannoperca obscura | reverse complement strand
AATAGTTGGAAAGTCTTAACAAAACGTCCATAAAGTAATGGTGAGATAAGTAAGAGTATCAAAGACATAAGTATCAAAGGAATATATTTTAATTACTCAGTATGATGTACCACTTGGTTTACTTGAGTGTCTTGAGCGCCTTACTTGAGCATGTAATTTGCGCACTCGCTTTTTGGCAGCGATATGCCGCCATACTTGTGGCAGAGTTAAACAGCTGATGTACAGTAAGTTGCCTGAACGCAGTACCCTTGTTCATATGAATGGAAATATCTGCGTTTTATGTAAATTCCGCCTAAGTGACCTCTTGTGGTCATACATCGCATGTCAGAAGCAAAGGTGGTCGTAGCTTGACATTCTAGTGCTGCAATAATTCTAAGGGAGGTGCACAATTTGTGACTTTGACACCGGAGGACGTGGTTAGCATCATGTCTTATACCTATAACGTTCTTTTCACCATGACCACGATCATTCCCTAACCTCAACCAAATATTTTTATCTTCCTAGACTTAACCAGAACTTAATCATGAAGTTGAATATGAATATCATATGAATTTTGGAAGGCACTAACAAACGATATAGTTGTGCCCATAACTACAAAGGCATCACATACGAAAAAGCTCACTTTGACTTGTTTTAGTTGTGCTGTTGCTTTACTTGGATCACATTATATGGAGGGGTTGCTAATATTTTGTCCAACCCAATTTACATCCATGGCATGAGGGAACAATACAAGCTTGAAAAGGTTGGATTGGATTGCATTAGATCCTGCAGGTGTACCCAATAAACTGGTAACTCGCCTAATGTTATGTAACAACTTATCCACTTGAGTATTTTTACATGCAGAGCACTTTTCTGAACATCCCACCTGCTCTTAACGTCTCTGATGAAATATTCCTGGCCTCTGGATTTTACCTTGGTTATCTATGTTTCATTAGATTAGAGATGATAGCGGCATCACTTACCTCCTCTTGACGGATAAATGGACCCTATCTCAATCTTATCAGGCCTCACAGGGTTGCAGCATTGCGTCAGCCAAGGGTTAAGGCCAGCAGGTCAGTGTGCTGACAAAGGAGGGATGATGTTGTATGCGTATATCATTGAACGTTCATGTTGGGGGAACAGGCATGTTGCCTGTGAGTTGCTACAAGCACATGTCATTATGATAAATGAATTGGCGGCTGTGGCTCAGGAGGTAGAGCAGGTCGTTCCACTAACCCGAAGGCTGATGGTTTGATCCCGGCCTCCTCATTGTCCACATTTTGAAGTGTCCATGTGCAAGATGCTGAACCCTAAGTTGCTCCCGAGGAAGGCCAGCACCTTGCATGGCAGCTTGGTTGCCATAGCTGTGTGAATGTGTGTGTGAATGGGTGAATGAGATAAACCTGTAAAGCGCTTTGGGAAAAAGCTATAAAACTGAAGTCCAGTTACCATCTATTGTTTCAATGCAAGTTAAAAAGATCATTTATTCTTGACAATGTAATCAATTAATGCAGCTTATCAAGAAAGAAACAACATCAAGAAACATTCGCTAGTTGCAGCTTCTCAAATGTGAGGATTTGTTGTTTTATATCATTGTAGATGTTGGTTTGCCAAAAGAAGCTAGTTGTTTTAACTTTGCCTTTCTTCTCTTTGCAGGTATATCTCATCAATGTCACGTACTCTGACAACACCTCCCACATCATCTACAGAAGATACAGCAAATTCTTTGACCTACAGGTAATCCTCCATCACTCACATACTCCCCTGCATGCTCTGTGGGGGACATGTTTCTTTTGCAATCCCTAATTTCATTGCTGCTGATGTATTTTGAACATCAACCTGTCAGCCCTGTGAACTTGCAGCGTTGTTTTGTATAGATTAATGTGTAAGCCTCGTGACTGTTCTCCACACCTCGTCGCCTCAATGAATCAATGTGTGTGTTAATAATTGGTCGGGGAGCGGGGGAGACATGGTTTGTATCCCTTAGCTTCGTAGAGATGCAGCAATGCACTACATCTCTCTCTCTCTGCTCTCCCTATATCTCTACCCCACCTTCTTTCTCCCCTTTACTTCCTCTCTTTCATCTCATCTCTGCCTTACCCTCAAAATGTCAGGGAGCTGACAGGCCTTTTTTATAGTACAAGCAGGAAAGCCACAGGGAAGTCAATTTAATGTACCATGCTGTATAGTGGGTCGCCGGTAGATTCTCTAGTGTAGGCTGCTCTGATTGGTGGTTTCTTTAGATATAGTCGTATATGGAGGAGGTCTTTTTCACTTTTCCTAACTTGGCTCGAAAGCTTTACCCTCATGTTTAAAGTTCTCCTTTCTGAACTCTGGACCCTGCCGTGTCTCTCATATTGACTATTCCTTACTGACAGAATGCTTGTGTGCATTTATGCCCCTTGCACCCCCGACCTGCTGCAAGCTGATACCGTATGTATATTGGACCAGAGGTTTCCGGGTCACTAGTAAATATGAAGGGGCCATAGTGAGAAAGTTACAGGGGGCACATCTAAATAGCCCCAGTGTGCTAGTCCAGAAGAAAACAGTCTCAATCAGTCCAGGAAAGGTCCTTTCTGAAAGGTCCCATTGATAACCAGTGGGGCAGTGTGAGGTGGAAAATACACTCCCCCCTGCGACTGAGTACTGCCAATGTGGAATAAAAGACAGATGTAGAATAACAAAAATAGAAAAGCAAGCAAAGTATGCCCGAGTCTTCCTCTGTTCAGAAACATAGGTAAGTGGAGTGGATATGTGTGTTCCTCTTGATATTCAGCCCGTCACAAACGCAAGCACGGTTTGCTTGGGAGGAAACTAATGAACCTAAATGGTTCATGCGTGGCTTGGCACAAACTCACTTCTAGTCAGCTGCGGCAAGATTGATTTTGTTAGCTTTGTCAGATGGCACCGGGCAAAGGTCACCCAACTTGGTCGTCGCTTTATTGAGTCAACAAAGAAAGCGGCGCTCACATGACCAAAGTTTGTCAGAGCTGGCGGCTCTTAAGTGAGTTCTATTGTGAAAATCCCTTTCTCTATTTTTCTAGGATTGATCAGATGTCTCTTGTAAAACACGCTGCAATAGATCACCGCCAGTTCTTCAGCGCTCACATCTTACTGCCTGGTGCTTTGATGTTTTCATTTGCACTGTGACACACATGATCAAAACTACCACAGGCAATACTGACAGACCAGTTTCTTAACGCTCAGTAATCCTCTATTTCTGCCGGCACATGGGCCGAAGGTTCTCTCTGCTAGCCTTTGATCTTGCTAGATTCTTTTGATGGTGATGTTTGATCCCACTGTTTTCAGAGCAACCTGGACCCTCTCCCGTCCAAACATCTCTCCCGTGCAGAGACCCTGCTGCTCTCAGCAGCCCTGCGAACGCTACGCCAGAGAAGCGGAGAGCGCTTTAGCCAAAGCTTTGGCAAAGACCGTTGGGGATTTCAAGACTGTTTACTAGTAATAACCAGAACAGGCTGCCTTCCTGGAAATATACTGGCCCTGGTTCTGGAAGAATGAGAGGGGCCACAGATGTTGCTTTGATGGACTTTGTTTAGGTTCTGTCCCAAAAACCAACTCTGCGTTTGACGTACTGGATGTAACACTGACCATGCAAATTCTATTGGTCTCTTTCTGTATAACCCTTAAAAAGCTTTACACATGCCAACACCTCCTGGTAGCTGATGCATTTGAATGGATCCAGGTCCAATGTGCTTCTGCCTGCGTGAAGCCGGCAATGTAGAGAATGTGTTAAGGTAAAAATAAAAGGAGACATATTTAGGGGCCCTCTGTGAAAAAGTCATTTACGGCTAATAGAATTAATATATTAATGTAAAACGTTGCCAGAACTGCCCTGTGGGGAGCCATTTTGTCTGTGCATTTGTATTCTGTTAAGAGCGGGTTGGACCTTGGACTGTCCGCTTCTTTGGGTAGAAAGTAGCACCTTTCTCTCATTAGTTTTGGATTTGACGGATGTTTGGGGGTTGAAAGCTTCACTGCTGGAATGGAGAGTTGATATTTTGTTACCGTTACGTTACTGGATAACATTCGACATCCTTCAGTTACAAGCAGGGAACAAGGAAGACAAAAGCAAATCAAGACAGACGGGCTTGTACATGCACATGAAACAGCAACACATGTATATGAAACTATATGACACATTTTCTGCCCCACCCTTCCACCTGTTCTCTTATGTTTGTCCTCCAAAGAACAGCTCATCTTCCTCGTCAGGATGTGACTGGGTTTTCCCGGCTGCTCTGCTGAGCACTGATGTGGTTTTGTCCCGACCATGCCTTACTGGTGAGTCAAACAGCGTGTCCTGTCAGAAGTTACTGGTCAGAAGGACAGGGAGAGGAACAGGTCACCCGGAGGACCGGGGAGGAGTGGAGCAGTGAGGAGTTACAGTACGATGATGATGATGACGATGACGAAGATGACTGTGGTGGTGATAGTGAGGCAGAAGAGGACAGTGATGAAAGATATGAAAGTGATTATGAGGATGACAGCAATACTAGTGGCGTTGCTGATTAAGATTCATGCTGTTGAATAATGCTGACGACATTCATGATGCAGATGGAAGAAATGAAAGCTGTTGTGAGATTGTGGGTTTCTTCAGGGTCACTGAAAACAAAGAAGCCATCATGAGCATGTTTCAGGAAGCTGTGAGGAGTGGGGGATTGTGCCCTGGGTGTCCTTTGGCCCAGAGTGAATTTGGGATAGCCTATTTAAAGCTGCGGCATGGCTCAACATGTAAAAGAAGGACACGCTCTGACTCACGCTTTTATGATGGCCTTTGGATTGTGTTCTCCCCGTTCGCACACACACAAACACAAACCCTCTACATTTCTGTGCTCGTACGAGCGCCTCCCTCCAGCAGCTGAATATTTAGTTCGGGGAGATGTTAACATCTCTCCAACATGCCTTTTTCAGTGTTTAGTGCAACTTTGAAGAACCAACAGATGATATTTGTCTGGTTTGCTCAGAGAGTCCGTCTCAAGGTCGATATTCAGTCCTTTTGGAAATAACTTAACGGATGCTAGCAGCGGGCTTTCGGCAAACTGCATGTTATGTTCAGCACAGAAAATTATACAGAAGCTGCGGTCACAGCGCTTAAAAGGAAGGTCGCTGAATTGGGAATCTCTAACCTCTAAGTGGGCTGTTTGATGGAAACATATGTCTAGACCACAGAGCATTATCGGTATGTCATCCTTGAGGATAAATTGCTGAATAGTCAGGCCACTAGCTCAGTCTGTTTGCCCTTGAGGTGCTCTGTGGACGTACTGTAACTCAGCTGAATGAGGAGGCCCATTGTTTCAGGCCGAGGATAAAGAGCTGTGTTATTTAATTTATGTGTGTGTGTGTGTGTGTGTGTGCGCGAGGGAGAGCAGCGCAGGGAACATACTTTTTAGCCCCTGATGAGAGGCAGAGGAAGGACACCTACACGCCAAACACAGGACCTGTTCTTGTGAGTTACAATCGGGCACTTGACAGGATGGCCAAGGCCAGGTCCTCACTGGATTGGGAGCAGAGGGGGGGGAAGTATGCAGTATTTCCCACAGCCATGGCGAAGGGATCAGGAGAGTGGGCTAAATTTAGGATGAATGAGCACAGTTCAGCCATTTGTGGGACATTTCCATGGTAAAAAAAAAAGTACCAGTGTGACTGTGACGTGACTGGGACACATTCAGGGAATCAGAAGGCAGACAGGCAGAAGGAGTGTGGGGAGTCGACTGAGGAAACGTATGTAAGATAGTGGCCACAAGAAAAGGAGATATCATTTGATTAAAACTTTTATAGGATTTTATTCTAGAGGAAGAGATGATATTCCCAATTGAAACTGTTTCAGTTTGATGTCTAGATGTGGATCTGCATAAAGAAGGTGCCAAAGAGCCAAACGTTAGGTGGAGGCAAAATAGAGAGGTGGTTTTGTCAGATGGCCAGAGATATAACCTGCATCCTGTCTGCAGGACGTGTAAAAAGGCAATTTTCCACTAACAGTACAATGACTTGATCTCATTGTATGTCCACAACTGGCCAAAGAAAAGGCTTATTTCAACACTCTGGTGGTGGTCTGACAGTAGTTGTGTTTCCAGAAACTTATTTTTTTTAATGCACATTTTTAAGTATCACAATAGAAAATCATCTTGGCAATGGCAAAATACTATAAAAACCTCCTTAATTGGACAAAAATGTTTTTACGCTCGCTTGAGGTGATGAGCCTCGTTTATTCACTCCAAACTACTTGATGGAAACATCAACGCGAAGAAATGGGTGAAAGCCACAGTGCTGTAGATGTATACAGAGATCACTCTAAAGCTGGAGGCTCAGGCTCAGGCTACATTGATGTTTATATGATGTGCTCAGGTCGACCTCTTCAGGTGTGTGGAGAAGAGGGGAGGTGGTGTTGCTCTCTGGGCTCGTTTTATTTGGGTTGCGGTAGAGAGGCCCTCCCAGTGACTGGCAGCCTCCGCCTGGAACGGCATGGAGGCAGAAGATGGGAGTTGACGTGCATGTCAGTTTTTTTCCTTTCCTCCTGACTCCTATTCTGACTTTGGCTGCTGGTGATTACCATTTTGTTTCATGATGAATTATACGTACAGTCCCCGTTTGCTTGCTGTTTACACCGCTGCCTGTTATTTGGCGATGTATGTGGCAGCTGACAGACTTCTGCTGTCGCTCTCGATCCGTCTCTGTCTCGTTTCCTCTGCCTCTCTTCTCTGCGCTCGGCTGGCCAGCCCTCATGTTTCTGTTCAGCTCAAGGTCTCCTCCACCTGAATGGGATTTTGAGGCGAGTCGATGAAAACTTTTGAGCGCTTTGTGCTCCCAGACATCTCCGGCAGCACAGTGCTTCACACTGAGCTTTGAACAGAGAGGCTGCTCAAGGTTTTTTCTTTTTCATTACACTTCTTGCTAAGCCTCCGCTGCCTTTGCTCACCATCTGATAAATTACACAGTATTTATTTTATACTCCTGCTATCTTCTTCAGAGAGGCAGGGCTGTGTTTTCTGGATGCCTGGATATTGTTGAGCGCATGACTGAAGGACAGATGTTATCAGCGACATGGGATAAAAAGGAATATGAAACTGTATGAAGGGAATTCATGGCTCAACAATAAAAACATGTTCACGTGTTACAGCTCTTAGCTACATTCAAACATCAACATGTCCCTAAAATACAAAACCCATGTATTTGAAAGTTAATTAAGCCCCTAGTTTGCAGCTTGTTAAATTAATCATATTTATATCAGCACCCTTTGCACTTTGCACCATTGCACTCTTACTGTCTACAAATGGTACTGTTACTGTTGTCTTTATGTATATATATAGTAGTTTAAAGCTTTTTGTCCTTGCTTTTACCTGTGTATATATATATGTATATTTCTGTATATGTACATTGAGAGCAACCTGAAAAGAACCTGAGTCAGATTCCTTGTATGTGTACACATACGTGATTCTGATGTTTTATAACCCACCTGACATTATCTGTGTCCTCCTGGTGCCTGAATTCCCCGCCCATCTGCCACTCCAAACATGTTCAAACAAACGTCTGTGAAGGTTTAATGCTGATAGTGCAGAATCCACGGCTTATCTACAGTATCTGTGGTACGGCCAATCCAGTGCAGCCCTGCCTCACCTCTCTGTCTGCAGGTTAATGAGCAGTGATTGGGTAAACAGCAGGCTGGACAGGACACACAGGGCGCAGGCTGAAAAAGAGAGCGGGACACGAAGCCGAGATAGAGACTGGAACTCAAAGTGAAACTCAGGTGTCTGTCAGCTCTCGTTCTGCGGTCCCCGTCAGTCTCTTTATTTGTCTTTGCCTCGCTCCACGCGTCTGCCGCCTCACACACTTTTTCACATTCATATCTTATTCCTACAATTTCTCACCCTGCCTCTCTCTCCCCCCACTGCTCGCATATCTCCTGTCCTCGCCTCCATCTGTCTCCTCAGAAAGCCTTCTCCGTCTCCCACCTTCACCTCCCCCCACCAGCACCCCGTCTGTTCTCTTCTGAGCTAGTTTTCCCTGGCTAATCTGCCACGACCTGCACGTACCTGGGGTCAGGTGGATTATCTAGCACAGCTACAGGCTGTAGAGGTTTCTATGTTAGAAAGAGAGTAGTTCTATGTTTTGCATGCACGTATTTGTTATTTGTTAGTCTCAACAAACATCTAAGTGTGTTTGTGCGTGGGTGTATGTGTGATGCATTACCCAGGCAGTCTTTTTATCACATGATGATCCAATTTTCTCCCACTGGGGCCTCTCCATCTCAGTCGGACTACATTTTATACTACAGACACACGAAGGAGCTTTGAAGGAAATTAAAGACCTTCAAATTAAAAGCCTTTAACTGTGCAAAGTAGCATCTACAGATGGAAAGTTAGCCTTTAGAGGGTGAAGTCTGTGGAATTAATATTGAGGCGCAACCAATAATAGCAGCCCAGAACTATAAAACATGACAAAGAGCTCAAATGTGAAACACAAAGAAATATGCATCCAAATTCATGTTCTGCCAGCAAAACTGGAAACTCTACAGCAGACTTCTGGTGCTAGGCCTCCGCTGGTTGAGACAGACACCTTTTAAAAAATAAATAAAATCCCAATCTTTCAACTTGCAATTATTAGCTAACAACAGCCAGTGACTGCAAACGTGTGTTTGAATCAATAAAACACTCCTAGCCTTGACCTAGTTTCCTTGTTACTTAATAACTGCACATGATGAAGAAAAGCAGAACATTTGTATTCACATTTGTCTTCTTTCTGGTTGCTCCCATTTTGTTTCCAGTGGTTTGGTCTTTCTCTTTCATGCTTTCTTTACTTCTCTCAGCCCACTCATGGTTATATTCCAAGCCTCACTCCTCCTTTTCCCTTCCACGCCCTTACAAGTGTGGGCCATGGAGTGCATTAAGCACACACACACACACACACACACACACACACACACACACACACACACACACACACACAGGTCATTGCCATCCTATTCAGCCCTGCTGACTGTGGACTGACCACACTGCCTAAGGTCTGTCCTGGCTGTCAGCATGGAAACTCTTGCATGGCTAAATTAGGTCCTATGCTAGCCCGTTAGCGCTGACCCCGGCACAGGTGAGTCCTTCCTCTCTGCCTCTGCCTGTTGTGAACTGTAAATTGGCCATTGTAAAGAACTCGGACAGAACTCAGACAGAACTCAGACTGAACTCAGACAGAACTCGGGCAGAACTCGGGCAGAACTCGGGCAGAACTCGGGAAGAACTCAGGCAGAACTCAGACAGAACTCGGGCAGAACTCGGACAGAACTCGGACAGAACTGGAGCAGAACTCAGACAGAACTCAGACAGAACTCAGACAGAACTCGGGAAGAACTCGGGAAGAACTCGGGAAGAACTCAGACAGAACTCGGGAAGAACTCGGGAAGAACTCAGGCAGAACTTGGGAAGAACTCAGGCAGGCAGCTGGATGGTAAATGGCCTGGAAATGCCACTGGGATATACATTTTAGCCAGTGCTTCTATTAAATATGAAGGAAGTTAAGAACTTTGGGCCCAAATGAAGGGCAAAGCATGAATTGATTCTTTGTTTAAATGTAATCATGGTTGGCCCTGTTCTTGTTTCTCATCTCTTTTGAAACTGCAATTTATTATGAGCTAAATAAAAAAAGTCATCTCTGCCCTAATGCCTGTAAATTACAGTATGTGTGGGTAAAGAAAAGCAAACACCTACTCCTTTTTCATTCTCTCCTACCCTTGTTTGCCCACTGGACCTATTCTGTTTTCAAGGTTTTCTCACAGCTTATGCTGTTTTATCTCTTTAATAAATGTATGTTTAATGGTTGTGTGTGAGTAAAGCATCCAGCTGTCTTCCTCTGCTGAACCGGGGAGATGGAGGGAGAGAGAAAAACTTATAGGATTGTATTGTGGTTTGAAAACAGTGTTAACACAACTGGCAAACTGGCTCATGAGCCTTTCGTTTGTTTCAGTGGGAGCACCTGGGTGAAATTAAATTATGCTGTTTCACCGAATCCATTCATCAACACCTTCTACTGCAGTTTTTTATCTTTAACCTAAAGCTGGAGAAGAAGTACGATACCAAATAGGTAATTATTTTACATTTTAACTAAACAATCAATGAATGAACCGATACATTTATAATGACAAGGTTTGTTTGTTGCAGCCCTACACGTGTCCAAACAATCCCATCCTCCATCTCTACGATAATGACAGGAAGTGTTTGTTCATACAGAACCATCCCACTCATATCACTCACTACAGATGCCATTATGGTTCAGCCCCAGGAGAAAATGTGTCCCAGTCAAAGCCCACCCCCAGGGCCTCGGTCCAAATGCCACAGCAGGCTCTGCAGCCTGGGGGGGGGGGGTCGTGACGAAAGAGAAGTTACCATGTCCCTGCACCTGTTGAAACTGAGGGTGGGGGGGCTGAATCACCCCATAGTGTTGACATCTCCAGGAACAGAGCTCAAACTGTAGACACATCTGACCCCCGTGCCACTCCCACACATGCATTCAGGGCATAGAAGCGTGCAGGATACCAGCATGTTCCATCCAAATATAATGTGCCATCATGTCCAGCTCTGGTACCAGGGTGCCACTTTATATTTAGAGGCACAACTGTGAGTGATTGTGGCTGGAAAGGAACGCCCTCCCTCCCCCGAGCCCATCTCAGACATCTATATACTGCTACTAATGCACGTCGAGGCTTGATCCATGTGCTCTATTAGTTTCTACTTTCTGGCTTTGATCTGTACTCAGAAAGATACAGAAATGAAAAGTTGGTCTGTAGTTGCACCCCTCGTGGGTCAAAGACATGTGGCAAAGTTGCCTCCCTGGAGCTTGTGTAGCACAAGAAGCTAAAGGGGGTCGAGAGACGAGGGGGGACTTGATGGACACTTGGAGTAAAAGTGAGAGGGAACAGCATGTTGACATCACAGAGACGGTACTTGTTGGCTTTAGCATTAACTGTATGAGCAGGGACCTTATCGCGTCATGCCCCCACCCCAGTGACAGCAAGCATGCAGAGTCTGTGGCCTTGCTTACTCTCGCCATGTTGCCTTGGAAATGGCGCGTAGATCACATGGCTGCCTCGCCATGCGGGTCATCAGAATCAGAATCAGAATTCGGTTTATTGCCAAGTATGTAATTACATACGAGGAACTTGTTTTGGTGCGTGGGGGCCAACAAGAGCAAGATATACATATACAGAAAAATAGAAAAGATTAAATAAAAGCAAAATAGTGTGTGTGTTTATTTCCATTCCATTCTGTTCCACTACTGTGAAGCCCGGGGGGGAAACCCTCACAGTCACATGACCGCCAACAGGGAGTGAGGCATCAATCCACCTCACAATAACAGTATAGCATCCCCCGAGTTCATGCCAACTGACTCTTGCAGGTCCTTATATGGAGGCTCTATTCTTAGCACATGTGCATGATATGAAGAAGGAGCTCCTGCTCCCGGCCCTGTTGCCAGTTGTTCCTCCGTCTCTACCTTTCTCAGGTTTCTATAAATGAAACAGGGATAGATAAAAGGTTTTTACTATATATTGTAGTTTGAAGAGAGTATTGTTCTTAAATTGGATGTTGTGTTAATTAGTTGCAAAGCTGTCATACAAAATGTTACATTTTCCAACAGGGTTTGGTGTTTGGTTCAGCCTTCATTCACACTACTAGGTGTTAAAATGCATCACTTTTGCTACGTTTACGCCAAGTGTCCATACTATTTTGGTGTTTTATAAACTCTAAAAGGGACATTTTTTATAACTCAGCCGACGTGTTTTTATTTAAAAACTCCGGATTGTGTTTTATGAGGACGACGAAAAGAGACGTTTTGAAACGATGATGCAGACGCCTACTTTCTTCATTGCTGTTGTTCGTTCGTAGTATTTTATGCAACTAAGCAACCAGCCGCAGATCACACAACCTGCTTCCTGTTTACGGTCACGTGACATTTCCAGGCACGTGGTACCGACGGGGATTACTTCTGAAACGCAGATTGTTTTCATTTAAAAAGGCTTCAACTGGGAAGTACAGAGCAAATCGTAGAAAGATGTGTTGCTTCTGTTGTTGACTGATCGGTGGTGCATCCTGCTGCTGCAAATGTTGGCGGCCTCTCTCTGTTCAGGTCTGTTCAGGTCCACTGCATTTTGGACTGGATCTGGACTGGGCTTGACTTTCCTCAGGACCCCTTCTGGACGGGGTCTTGTTTTGAAAAAGATACAGTTATGACTCCGGGCAGGTTTTCCATGGTCCAAAATGTTGTAGCCTGTGACGACCTGGTTAATGAATACTAAACGTGATTGATGTGAATGATCTTAGAGCCAAACACTATACTTCAGTGATGCATGCAAACAGAGTGCTTTGTCTTTTATACATATATTAGGAATGCTGCATTTCCTTTTGGTGTTTTAGGCTAATGCTAATCAGCAGCAATGTAGCCCATTTGAATCAGCTTAAATGAAATGTCCCCTGATCTCCCTGAAGGTGTAACGTGAAGAGATTTGCAGAGAAGATAAAGTGAGACTTGGACACATTACGTCACAGTACTCTGTACTCGCTCTGACAACTGATAAAAGAACCTCTTCCACATGCCTTTTGTTTTTTTTACCTGACTCCCAACATTTACACCAGTGGTCCAGAGCTGTGCAGCATCATCCAATCATGTCCCTTCACAACTCTTCTTCACACTCTCTCTGTGCTGGTTACCAAGGAGACAGTGAAGTGAAGTCTGGGAAGTGGAGCAATGGTTTGGCATGAGTGTTTTTTATTTATTTATTTGATTTATTTTCTTTCTCTCTCCACATCCTGTGAATGAAACGTTAGCAGCCAGGCTAACGATTGTGTGTTGGTCACATTACAAGTTAAGGAAGCGCGTGAAGTGCGTAGTGTTTCCTGTACAGCGCGCAGCGTGTACGCGTGCATGGAAACGAGCACCTGTCACCCCGCTGTTCCACCTGTTCACACCATTTTCTCTCTCTGTGATCTCGCAGCTCCTGGCGAAATTTGAGCATGCTTCCTCTTGCCAGGAATCAGTCAGCAATGACAGGAAAGCGTGTCTTTTAGGGCGAGCTCGAACCAACCGGAGAGCGCAACGAATAACGCGAATAACCTTGAGCATGTGGGCCAGAGTGGGCCAGAGTGGGCCGGACCGGAGGATGGAGGATGGGTCACTTAGTGTAAAAAAGCTGAGCTGACTGAAGATGACATGTCAAACCTTAGAGGTGCTTGTGTCCTTTCCAGGTTTTTCCAGCACCTGTACACACACACACACACACACACACACACACACATACACACACACATGCAGGCTTTGACTTTATCCCCACCTCACATTCCACCCCATCATTCACTTTTGTTAAGAAAGCAGAACTAAAGGGGCGCAGTCACATTTGAAATCTGTGCTGCAAAGTCAGCATCTGCTTCTGTGCTAAATGTTTGCTTTCTGGTCCATCATCCACCCGTCCTTTCAGAGTGGGTTGTAAATTCAGCAGGGTTCTTTTTTTTGCTTTTAGTCCCAAGCAGCATGGGTGGGGGTGGGGGGTCCAAACAGCTGTGTCTGCTGCAAGTGTTGTGCTCTCGCAGCAGTAGAAGTCCTGGCATGGATGCAGAAACCTGGAGTCATCCTAGGAGGAATAGCAGTTGGGGGGCGGCTAACGAGGGTTTCTGGCTGGGAGAATCTGGATCATGACCTGTGAAGCTTTGACTCTCTCTCTCTCTCTCTCCTGGTGTCCTCTAACTCTCCAGACAAAAAAAGAAGACATGAGTTCACTCAAGAGGCAGATGCAGATTGACAGATGGACAGAGTGAACTGGATCTGGGGACGGATGTCAGGAAGGGGCGCTTGGGATTGGAGTGTGTGTGTGTGTGTGTGTGTGTGTGTGTCTAGATGTCTCCATACTAGACGTCTTGAAGCCCCACCAGGCCGCTTGCTCACTTAGTTCCCCAGGGTCTTTTCCAGCCCCAGGCCGTCAGATACAGACACAACTGATGTCTCTTCTCTTTCCTTTAATTACGTTCCTCGTTGCTGGTTTTGGTGCATTCTTCACTTCCTGTCTGTCTGAGTACTGTAGGAAACCGTTTGCTGCAGTGCTGTACAGTACGTCTGCTGTCCCCCTGCATCTCTCCTCTGCTTTGCTTTTACTTTCTCTCTAATCCCTCTTTTGAATGATTCATTTGAAGGGTGAAGCTGGGTAAACACAATAGGGCTGACGTGCTCATCGACACCTCCTAACCTCTGCTGCATCTCTTCTCTTTCTCTGTTCCCGCTTTGTCTCCATCCTCTCTTCGTTTCCCTGCACCCTCCTTTCTCCCCCATCTTTCTTCTCTCCGCCTGCACCTTCAGCTCCAGTGTCAGCACTTCTCTCCTTTCCGTGTTCGCGTCGCCGCGCTTTATGAATAAATCGGAGCTCGTTTGACTCTCGTGAACTCTGCAGCTCGCCGAGCCACCGCTGCTCCGAGCCTTTGGGATCGGAGATGTGTCGACGGGCTCAGATTTTCAGAATGTGTGAGACGCTCATGCGGGTTTAGGATTAAGTGCATATGAAGGGTGTCATAACCAAAATGCTGCTCATCCACTTTGAAGGAAAAAAGATCTTACTTGATGTTTCCTAGTCAAAAAATGAAGAATTTCCCATTTGTCCGCGGGACTCTTTCTTTCCATATAAACCAATAAAAATAAGTCAATGAATGCTTTCTTTATGAGGGTAAAATAAAAAGAGTGACATCAGTTTCATGTAATATTCCCACTCAGTGGATAGACTGGTCCAGGACGTGTTTGCACCAAGCTAACTGCATAGCCAGTCGTGGTTAGCCTCTTCCCAGCATGCACTCACCGAGGCTAAGCTGGCTGTTGGTACTAGAGGGTGTCTGCTTGTTAAACCACAAAGTTTGGTTACGTCTGTACGTTTTATTGGAATGATTCAACATTTTGGGAGATGTTAGATGACAAGACTGCTCCCACTGTCATGTTCGTGCCTGGCCATGGTTCCTTTGACGTTTACCTTTGTGTACAGATTACAGCTGGAAAGGTGCTGGTTGGTGTGAACTTTGGAAAGAGCCAGGCTACCTGTGCTTGTGCCAAGCTAAGCTAATTGCCTCCCGGCTCGCAGCTCTATACTTAACATAAAGACATGAGATTGATATCGATCTTCTTATCTCACTCTGGGAAAGAAAGTTGAACATAAAACTTAAACAGTTTTTTCTTCCTCTTCCTTCCTTCCGTAGATGCAGATACTTGACAAGTTCCCAATTGAGGGAGGGCAGAAAGACCCAAAGAAGAGGATCATCCCATTTCTCCCAGGTAATAGCCTGCTCCAGAGCTCCAGTTATCTGAACAGGCTCCCAGATTAATAATGTATGGCTGGCACTAGCGCAGCATCAATATGAGCTGGTTACTGATGCCTGCCTGTGCTGCGTGTGTGTGTGTGTGTGTTACCGTACTGCTGACAGGGCACTATCTGTGACTTTAAAAACTCAGCTGGTTTGCATGCCTGCATGTCTGTGATTTTTGGATCCATTTGAATCGTGTATCTTCCCAAGCTTACGGTTATGCATGCATTTGATCATTTGATCACGCTGACACACAGCACGTGCGTTTGTGTCTCGGTATCGATCACAGTCGTGCCACACGCGCTCGTCTCTCCTGCTGTAAGTCATCGCCTGACATTCAGGCTCCTGGCGACCTACAGCACACCGTGGCAGTGATCAATGATGGTGTTTGTGGCAGTCCAGTGTCCGCGGCAGAGGGGCTGACAGGGATTCTGCTAATCACACTGATGTCTGTGTGTGTGTGTGTTTGTGTGTGTGTGTGTGCGCGCTTGCACGTGCACCTGTGTGTTTGCCATAGAGATTTGTGTAGATTCATTAGTGCTTAGGCAGTGGAATGCTTCTGTCTGTTTAGTAAAGTTTATTTTGGTAAACACTCAGTTAAGCCTTGTGGCCAACACATGGTCCAAGCATCTCCTGTAAATGCTCTTTCTCTCTCTCCCCTCAAGCCCTCCTCCTCCTCCTCCTCCTCCTCCTCCTCCTCTTGCTGACACACACTCACAAACAAAACCAATTTGGAAACCAGCCAAACATCCTCCTACCTCTTGTCTATGAAGCCAGTGGCGCCAGATGCAAATTATTATCTATATACATAATACATTAAAGCCTGTCTGCGTGTGTTTGAGGACATTTGTTTCAGGATAAACTCCTCTGTCTTTGCTGCGTAGATTCTAGAAAGACCAGAACAATATTGCAGATAAACTATTAAATGCAGACATTTTGTTTGGTTGCAGGGCTTGTGTACTGAAAACTGTCAAGTAGTTTTTTTAAGTAAAAAATGCTCCAAAAACAGAATGAATGAAAAATTATTGAATATTTGCTGTTTTTCTCCATCTTGTACGATTGTGAACTGAGCGTCTTGGACAAAGCAAGCTGTTAAACCAAATGATTAACTGAAGAAATAATTGTCAAATAAATCCAATAAAGAAAATGAATGTTAGCTGCAGCCCTAATTTTAAAACCCAGTGGTAAAAACCTCCCTTTGGTTCTTTCTGACACGCAGTCAACATCAGTGAAATTACCTCCTTTTATAGGAGAGCAATTCACAGCATGAGGACCGGTGATGCTAATGCGCTGATAGCATATTTACTTGATTGATCATTGGTCATATACTTGTCAGAAGCCCTGATGGTTGCTGAAAATGATTATTTTGTATGTATTGTCAATCAATCACCAGTTGAATGTGTAAAACGATCATATCGCATAAGTACATCTCCTCCAAATGAGCTGAATAGGCAGGAAACACTACACTTCTGAAACAGGATGCAGTGCATACATTTTGATTGTGGGGGGTGGGGGGTGGGGAACTTTGATGTTCCCCCTGGGTGGGATGAGAGGAAGGTCTAAAATGCACGAGCCACGTGTGCATAGATCCTGTTTAGAAAGCCGTGTCACTGGCAGAGGTCCTGGAATCCATAGCGGGACATCTGGGGCCTTGAGTGTGGGACTGAGATTGCGCTGGTCGTGAAGCGTCACCGCCGTACATTACTGACATCTCCTGGTTGGCCTGGGTATCACAGGGCAACTGTTGTACTGTCCTGGAGGACTGTATGCACTCTGTCTGTTCCTTTCCATCTTATCATCACACTTTCCCTCTGTTTCCCTTCGCCTTCTCTCTCCTCCCGCGTTTAGATTTTTGATCTTCTTTTTCTTTGTCCTTTTCCTCCCCTTCAGGCAAAATCCTGTTCCGGAGGAGTCATGTGCGAGACGTGGCCATGAAACGCCTGCGATTCATCGACGACTACTGCAGGGTAAAGAGGCCTTACTGTCAACATCCTTCAAGACTCTGGGGAATACCCCCCCCCCCCCACCCCAGCCTGTGAGGGGTCAAATGTCACGGCCAATATCGTGCTTTCACATGCTTTAAACATGGGACTCCAGACCTAGTCACAACATGGAAAGTCCTCGCAGTAGCGGTGTGAGCGGTGTGTCGCAGCGTATCGGAGACTTCTGAAGAGTCTGTAACGTGCTCCGACACTTCAGTTTTCTGAGGCTACGAGGACCTGGCTTGGCGGGGGAAGTGTTGAAGGGTTAATTATTTCCATGTGTGCCACAATCAGGAGAGCGGGGCGACCTAGATGTGCATCAAACTTCTCAGTCATAAAACAGACTTTGAGCTCTTAAATTATTTCTCACTAGCATCCTCATCCCCTCAAAATAAGCACCCCCTTCCCAAAAGAGAACAGAAACCTTGAAAGCGACGGCCTTTCGTCATTCTCTAGTTCAAGGGAGACTGGCCTTATCACTTCCTGCCCCCCACCCATGCCCTCCCCACTTCCTTCCTCTTGGAACAAAGCCACACTAGTGGGAGGAACAGGGTGCGTTAAATCAGATTTGGGCTCTTGTGTTTGTCTCTATATGCACAGTTAGGGAGCAGTGTCGTTGGCCTGCATTAGGAAAGGTCAGCCACAGTTACAGCTCAGTAACTGGGACCAATAGAAGTTACACACATCTTAAATTAACCTGATCCTCAGCTCAGCTCCGGCTTCCTCATTACCCAAATAACCCGAAGCGCTCTGCTGTTTACAGTTGCTATAGCGAGCCTGTTTCTTTGCCCAGCGCTGGAGTGTGTCACACTGTTTACTTCCTACATCCTGTTTATGAGGCACACAACAGAGAGGAAGAGTAATTACCCAGTGTTCTCGGAGGAGCTGCTCTCTGAAGATTGCAGGAGGCTGAGTCCAGTCAGTGCTGGGTGCACAGCGAGATGATCACAACCAGCCTTGTTCAATGATACAGGATCTGAATATGAGGGTAGCTCAGACTGTGCCCACTGAAATGGAAAGCCCACGCTGTACATATGTTGTCACGTATCTTCACGGCCCAGCACCCTGGTACTGTGCATGAGCTATTCCTTTGGTGGGAGCTGGCCAGATCATTAAATATAGATGTTTAGTCGGACATATGATATGATAAAGTGTGGCTTTGTCAAGAGCGAACAGTGGAGAAAGGATTGTTGATTAGCTTTTGTAAGATGTTAAGTAATTATGTACACGAGACACAATTATTAAAAAGAAAAGCCTCGTCTGTGTGCTTCATTACAGACCTTGATTGTAATACAATTCCTCCAAAACCAAAGAACAAAACCTAAACATTTGAAAAACGTAATAAACTTTTTAAAGCGGCATTACTTTAAAACATGTTTTTATTTACAGCTTGGCCTCTTGGGGGCATCACACCACTGATGCATTATCTCCTTATACAGTTTCTATTGTAAATGTGCTTGCAAACAATTAGCTTTTCAGCAGACGCGGGGCAACATTAGCATTCGTTTGGAGTCACAGTTGTGGCTACCTGATGAATGATAATCCAGTATTCACTTTACTTTCAGCTCTGTTTTGGTCTCCACCAGCACACGACAAAAACATCAGCTCTGCTTTCTTAACCAGCAAGTTGTTCACTTTGTCTGCCTTTTGGCGCTAGGCAGCTAGCATACAGTGGGTTTATTGGAGCGTTTTCTCTGAGAACTGCTTTCGGCTGCATCTACAAATGAGGTAGTAAAAAATAAAAACACTTAGCTTACAGAAGCTGTAAAAGCTCTGTAAAGCTGCAGGAACTGCAGAGTCAGGTGATAATTCTCTGTTGGTTTGGCACTTTGACTGACCCGTTTCAAATGACACAGTCATTTGATCCTTTGTTTATATGAAAAAAGTATTGATTAGTGCAGCTTTAAAGTACTTGAAAATGGAACATGACTAATTTTGGCCGTTGGCTGTTGTTCTCTCTCTGTCTCTCTCTTTAGGCTCTGGTGCGACTCCCCCCTCAGATCTCCCAGAGCGAGGAGGTGCTGCGCTTCTTTGAGACAAAAGCCGAGGACATCAACCCCCCAGTGGAGTGAGTGTCACATACTGTGATTACACCAAGAGATGCCAAACACATGTACACATGCTGTATGTGCAGACTAATCCTCCATCTGATTCATGTGTAAATTCTGCAGTGACACCATCATTATTGCGGTGGTACAGTACAGTGTGACCAGTAGCTTTGGTGGCTAATGTTAGCTAATATTAGCAAACTTAAATAGGTATTGCCGTGTACTGTACTGTAGCTGCCATAACATTTCTAGCCTCCGGGTTTACTTCCGGGTTATGCAGCCCACTGAATATGTCTGCGAGTTCCGGCTCGGCCCAGAGACTTTACATTGTGATGACGTCAATGATTTTTAGATAATTTTTCTCGGCTCGAGGAACGTTTACCAAATATAAAACCTCCATGGATCAAAAATGTATCATGTAAAGAGTCACAATGGAGTTTGTTTCCAGTTGGAAGTGTCCTGTCAACAGTTTTACAGACGTCTCTTTTACAATGGTGGCCTACAGGGAAAATGCCTTTTAGGCCACAGGGGAATTTTTAGCTGCAATACCGCGAGTGGCCACTGCAAGAAATTGAAAGCAATGTTAAGCGGTGGTTCAGTTCTTATATTGTGGAAAATGTGCCACTATACTCTAATAACGATTAGTGGGAGCACAAAAGTGGCAGAGTCTCATATTAAACCCCAGCTGATACAACTTTTCATAATGCACTAAATTCGGTTTCAAAGTTAAAGTTTTTCGACTGATGCTGACTTATAACCACAGTTAGAACTGTATTTTGATCACTATATTTCTGCATGTAGCAGGTTTACAAATGAGATGCCACCACAGTCCTGATAGCTTGTTTACTTTTGTCTACCACCTGGATTAGTCTATACAGACTCATATGAATACACAAACAGATGCACATGCATGCTCACAGTATGTCAGTTTGTTCACGCTAATTACCTGCAAACAAGAGGTTGACTCACAATAGCTCAGATGTCCTTGAACACCTGTGTGTTGTATTTTGAAGGTCGGCATCGTTTGCACGCTATTGTTTCACTCGTCGCCTCAAAGATCCTGCATGATTTTACTGCGGCTGAGCTTATTACCTCTCTGCCTGTTCTCACTTTCTAGTCTATTCCCAAATCAGCTCTTTCTCTCCGAGTTCGTTAAAACCTCTTACCGGGCCAGACAGAAGGGGGGAGTGAGGGGTTACAGAGAGTTGATGGATGTGAGAGTGGGTGGAGGAGAATGACTTGTTTCATAGCAGGAGATAGCCCCATTGGGTAGTTTTTAATTAGACAACACGCTCTCCTCTCCAAACCTCAAATGCCAGTATCGCACTATTCATTTGTAATGTGTTCCTGTATGCACCGAGACAACTGCACCCAAGTGCTCTTGCTTAGACCCAGGCTATGCCTTTTTTGTATTTTAATGACTTTTCTCAGTATGCTCTCCTCTCCTCTCCTGTGCTGTCATCCTGTAGTTTAGAGTTGTGTCCTCACCTCTCTCTCTTGGACAAGAGGAAAGAAGTGAAGCAGGCAGGATTTAGTGACCTCTGCCTGCCACAGCACAGCATGATAGGGTATCTCTCCCTATCTTCCTCCATCCTCTAATTCTTTGTATCTTACTCGGACTCATAAATTCAACGTACATTTAATTAACGTGACAACTCAAGGTTACAAACACCAACATGCAATTTGTTCGTTTCCTTGCTGTCAATACAGGTTTCTATCTTTTACTGTCTTTCCTCCTGTCTCTCATTTGACTTATGCCCTTCATCTCCTCCAGTCCTTTTTTTTATTCTCTCTATGAGTATCATTCACTCTCTTCTTTCTTACACTCTGTGCATATGCCAGTGTATTTTGGTGCATAAAGAAATGGCAGTGACCTTGTGATCTTGAGTTGTGGGAGATGAAGCCATACAAGTGTGTACACGCTCTCCGTCACCTGTTAGCCCCCATCTGTGACACACACACACACACACACACACACACACACACACACACACACACACACACACACACACACACAGTTGCACAGAATCATGTTAGATATTTCATTTTCATCCACTGAAGTCAAATGGATGTTTACACACAAGTTGCAAGTCAAAGGAAGCATGTGGGAGAAAACCAGAGGTCTAAGGATTGACTCTTGAGGAACTCCGCAGGTTAAAGGAGCACGATCAAATACTTTGTCAGCAAGGGATACAAAAATCTTGTGATTAGATAAGTGCGAGGAACACCTCTCAAGTGCTATACCAGATCTCCAAACCCTCTACCTCCAACAATGAGTGCTTGTTTTAAGCAGCATTTAAATCCAGAAGAACTAAACTGCAGCTTTTGCAGCAACTGGACTAAAATAAGTCATTTGGGGCTCTAAGAAGGGGGCATACATACCATTAAAGACAAAAAGGCCCAAAATTAAAATCAACATGCCTAACATGCTTAACATGCCTCTGTATTAAGATTCTGTTTACACATTAATTCATTCAGTAAGATGATAGATATTATCTGAAAAGTGCCATTCTGCCTAATGGGAGTTTTCTGATAATAGCTAATAGAACATCATGGTACTACTACCTTTTCTTAAGTAAAGGATCTGAATACTTCTCAATATTCCACCACTGCAATTTGAAATACTGCAAAGATGAATCATATTAGGGTGGATGCAAAATAGTAACGCCTCTGGGAATCAGCACATTGATTACTGATTTTACTGAAGGTTTTTCTCAGTGGAAAGATATTTTCGCTCTTCTCCCGACTGGCTTCGGCTCCACTACCACCTCACATGGTTTGTTAATCTGATTGGTTTAAGTTAGCCCGTGAAAGACGTGATAGACAGATGGTTCATCCAATCACCTGCCAAATATTTTTCGAAAATGACTCTCCTTTATTCAAACAATTTCCAAGGACGACTTCACAGAGGGTTCTATGTCACCAACCATCTGGCATGTCAGGTTAGAAACTACATGAAGAAAGACCAAAAACAAAAGGGAATATTAGATAACAGCTTTGATATTCTCAGCAAATTGCACCCAGATGCTCATTTGTGTTCCTCATGTTTGTTGGACTGAGCCGTTTTTGGACTGATCCTGGCTTTAATGGGCACACAGCTTAAAACTGTAACAGTGTGTGAATTAGTTGCTTTAAAGTCATAATATTATATTGTCTTCCTGAGTTGCTGTTGTGCTCAATTTAGATGCAGTTCACTTGCATGAACAGTGATATATATGAAAATGCGATAACATGCAGATAAAATCAAGTCAAGTGAGTTAAATAAGATTCATCTGTTCGGCTTACAAAAAATGCTTCCTGAATGCGGCTGTTGACGCAGCACAAAGAATGTATTAAAGCTGTTATACACAATGATGAAGTAGATGTAGGAGTTTGAACCCAGAGATGGTGTAGGAAGTGCTGCCTGAGGAAGTGCTGCACCAGTCAGCTTCAGCTAAAAGGAGCCAGAACCTCCAGCCAGCTCTGTATCCCTGAAAGCTTTCACTCTGTCTTAATAAAAGAAGAACTGCTGGCTCTCCGTTTAAAAAAGAGAGAAAAAGACTGCTTAGTTATTGGTTAGTAAGACGTCATGATCCAGAGGACTTGGGTTGTGTCAGAGCTAAATTGGATGGGTTCCTTCCATTTCCTATCCATAATGCATCTGCTAAATGAAAATGAATCATGAGGAAGTTTGTTCAGGAATGGCCATTGATTTAAAGTCGTCATTTGAGGGTGTGTGTTAATAGTGTGTGGGATTTTTAGTGTTTATGTGCAAATACACGTGTGGAGCTTAAGTGCTGTGGAGCAAGAAAAGTGATTTCAAACCCTTCATTCTCTCTGCGCGGAAGCTCTGGACAAAAGTTGCGGTTTCGCAGCGTAATATTTGCATTCTGTGCAAAAGTACTCGTGAAAAAAAAAAGACATATCTTTTTTAAAAAAAAAGATATGTCGACGTGCAAATTAATCATTAAACATCTTAAGTGTTTGATTCTTTTATGTTTTTTTTGCTATATAACTAAACATACTTCCTATCCTCCACTTTCTCCTTCAGTCTTTCCTCATTTTATTCCCTTCTCTACCTATCTTGTACTCATCCTCTCCTCTCCATTGTCCAGGAGTTATGAAGCATCCCTCCCTCACGCCTCCTCCCCTCCTAGTCCTCCACCTCCGTCTTTCTCCTCCCAGTCATCTGTCTGTTCTACTACGTCTGCTGCAAGCAGGAGATGGGCGACAGACTCACTCAAGCTTAATGGATAAGCTGCTCCATTCCCCTCACTATTAGGATCAATAGCACTCACTGGAGACCGCGCAGTGTACAGCACCGGGGTCCGTGGGGTTAAACACTTAAAGTGTGTTAGATTGGGGAGGGGTGGTGAGCCGGGCGTGTAGTTTGCATGAGGTCTTGTGTCTGTGTATGTGCACGTATGTGCTCTCGTGTGTGAGCATCGTTCGATCGGCCTCAAACGGAGCAGTTACACACTCCGTGCAATTATATTTCAAAATGTTTGTGTTCGCATCCCATAATAATACAGCTGCAGGAGAACAGTGGGGTTTTTATCTGACTAAATCGGTCTTGCTTGTTGTGTGCGGCGTCTTTGTTGCAGTCAGGTTATTTTAATGCCCCTCCTGTCTGTCTCTGTGTTGTACAGCCTCTGCTCTGTTTTCTCTCTCACCATCATCTTACATGGATGCACTCAGCCCGCCGGGCGGGCGCCGCCCCCCCGGGGGGGGGGGGGGGGGGGGGGGGGGGGGGGGGGGGGGGG
>JAVQJL010081649.1:0-43159 GCA_036024295.1 Nannoperca obscura | reverse complement strand
ACGTTGGGTCTTTGTGTGTGTGGAAGTTGGTCTCGACCGGCTCCATGTGATTGAGTGCCCTGAGATAACTTTGTTATGATATGGCGCTATATAAATAAAATTGAATTGAATTGAAATACCCTCGTGAACACCCATTTCATGCTCACATTTAAAGTCAGAATTGTTTTGCCTAAGCTTGATTCTCAAAATCCCCCCAAAACACGAGAGTCCACAGATTGGCTGTACAAAATTTGTTGTAATTTTGATATTGTAAAATGTTGAAAATAATATCCTGAAATACTGCAATTGGATCCTCACCAAGACTATCTCTATTGCCATGGCCTAAGAACTAACTTTGTACAAAGTTTCAGTGGAGGCCGTTCTCAAGTTTTTAACACATCCTGTTGACAACATCCAGTGATTTCGCAGCCTCTCCACCCCCGGGTCCAGTTCCTGCTACTGCACAGAGCTTCTGTCCAATCATCCCACGCATGCGCAGGAAAGCGAACCGAACACGGTGAAAATGCCTGTAAGTTACAATGTTGTTTTTTTGTGTGTGGTTTGGTCAAACTTAACACACATCAGTGCTTTTTATTGTCTGCTTTCCGCCGTCAGACGGTGCAGTTGTGCCAGCAGTCAGAAACCTTTAGTTTTTTGTTGTTGTCATGTAGCAGCAGCAGCAGCACATGGAGTTAGCTAACATAGCCCTCTCTGGCACGGGCGGCGACTACTTACTGAAACGCAACTGTACCAAACGTGAATGCGATATTAACCTGTAACGGTTTGATTTCGGACCAAGAAATAGTCCGTACCTGTATTTTTCTTTCTTTTTGTTTTACACAAGGCCCACGTTACGATTTCAATAACCAGATGGAGTTTACAAACACATTTAACTAACATTACTTTTGTAGGAAAACTACAGTGTGTGGTATTTTTGGTAGAGGGTTGTTAGAACGTTAGCTAATATCTTGACTTGTGTAGTCTGTAGATTGAAAAACATGAGCAACTTACCTGGTTTATTGCAGCAGTAGCGTTGTAATCATAAAAGCGTGTTGATGAGATCAGAAAAATATGTACCTTCATATTCTACGAATCCTTTAAAACCACCGTTGCACTAACTTCTTTTTAACTTTTTTAAATCTTCATCCTAGCTGGCCAGAGACCTCCTCCACCCTTCTATTGAACACGAGAGGAGACAACATAAAAAGAAAAGACTTGTTCAGAGTCCGAACTCTTACTTTATGGACGTGAAGTGCCCAGGTATATCAATAGAGTCGATTTAATTGTTATGTCATGTTATGTTTTTGGAAGTGATTTATCCATACTTTTCACCACATTACACACATGGCATTCACGAAATCATCACTCGAGTGCATTTATAATAAAATATGTTGGGCGTATTGTTTGTTTGCAGGCTGCTACAAGATCACCACTGTGTTCAGCCATGCGCAGACAGTGGTACTCTGTGTGGGATGCTCGACGGTGTTGTGCCAGTCAAAGGGAGGAAAAGCCAGACTGACAGAAGGTAAACAATCCACAAAACTCCAAATTCAAGAGTATAAAGTAAAGTAGCACTACTGTAAGCCGAAAATATATCGAGGTTTAAGTAGAATGCCGTCTAACAATCATTTTTCCTTTTTACAGGTTGCTCTTTCAGGAGGAAGCAACACTAAACACTTAATGTCTGCAATCAAGCCATGCTGTAGATAATTCCTGTATTTTTCCATTGGTTACAATGGAGTTGTGCATTCACTTACAGGTTCTGCCACTGTACAGACGTCCCAACTTTTATGATAAATTTATAAACTAGCAACAATTTTAATATGCAAGATACTTTAAGTAAAATCACACCAAGAAAATAAAGAGCTATTATACAAAATTGATCTTTCTGGGAGTTTTATTGAGAAATAACCATGACTGAAATTACCTTCACAGAAAGCATACAAGCAGCCCTTTCGGAATGAAAAGAAAACATTTGTGCCATTGATTTCTTAGGAAAACACACATGTATATATGACATGGATTTTAAATAGATGAGATAATACAACAGTAACACCAAAATACAGTTTTGATAACTTGGGGAGAACAAATAAAATGTGAAATGAGTACTTCACTTGAACATCTGCGTCCCAGGAGAGGTGCACAAAAAAAGGCATTGGCAACAGTTTTGCACTCAATGTTAATTTGCAGTGCACTACATTGTGAAAAGTAGGAAAACATGTAAAAACAAAACCCAAAACATAAAAACAAAACAAAAAACAGCATCACACACGGCAACATATTTTTATCATGACTACGATTACTGCGTCTGACATTGCACTCCGCCTCTGGCGCTCTCTTCGTCTTCCTCATAAGCTTCCCTAGTGTACTTTTTCCGGTCTGTCTGCTCGTCCACCTCGCAGAGTGCCACCTCCTCCATGTCATCAGTCATCATCACATCCTCCCTGGGAGGAAGCAGTCTTTCCAGCTGGTACATGAGATGCTCTGGGAGCCAGTGTTTCTCTGGGAATTCCACCTGTGGGATAAATTACAATCAGCTTTGTATTCAACAAAAGAACCCGACTGTTACAAGAGATTTTAAATGCAGAGCTGTGCCACACTAGTGACATGTTTCTCTTTTCTTACCTGGAACTGAATGATAAGCTGTCCCCGTTCATAAGGATCCCTGTAAATTGGCATGCCCTCATTCTGAACACATTTGATGTCGTCATGCTTGATTACTTCACCTGTTGATAAAAATCAAAAAGGACATGTTGATGAAATTAGAATTTCAAATATTGTCCAACCCCCCCCCCCCCCCCAGACAAGATAACATTGGAGGCCAGCTGTTCTCAGTCAGTTACCTGGCTGCGAGCTGATGATGAGCATTCTGTTGTCTAACGTTTGAATGGTCTTCCTGAAACCACACAAGGCCTCAGCAAGTTTGATGTTCATCTTCATTATCAAATTATCGTCTTGTCTCTGGAAAACGGGGTGGTCCTTCTGATCCAGCACGATTATCACATCCCCAGCCTCCAGGCCGGGCTCCTGGTCGCCTTCTCCGTTGAATGTAATTTTCTGACCATCTTTCATGCCTGCACGACACATTGATCTTCAGTTTAGTTTGCGTTGCGACAAACACATTTACGCTATTAACTAGAAAAAAAAAACTTTTAAAAAAAATACCTTTGTCAATGTGAACTTCAAGAATTTTCTTCTTGCGTTCTACTTTGCATCCATTACAGTTCTTGCAGCGGTCCTTTGAATTGAATTTCTCGCCCTGTCCCTGGCAGTCAGCACACATGCTTTGGATCTGCTGAATCATGCCTGGCCCAATCTGTTGCACCTTGATTTGTACTCCATTTCCTTTGCAAGTTGAGCACTTCTCCAAGGTACCTTTCTTGCCACCATAACCTGTAAACAGGACATTGTGATTTACAGAGCTTTTCAACCATTTTTATTGTGTATGGGAATAAATAAATGAAAAATGAAACCATAGCAACACTACATACCGTCACATTTTTCACAAATGACATTTTTTTGAAGCCCGAGCTTCCTTGTGGTTCCTTTGTACATCTCCTCCAGTGTAACACCGAGCTGGTGGACGACGTTCTTTCCTGCAAGAAAAGCAGATACACAGCTATTTGTATATGTGGTTACAAATGGCCCGTTGATGGATTATTAATAAAACTAATACTATATGTCTTGCCTCTTCTCTCTCTCTGCATCCTCCCTCCACCTCCAAAGAACATGTTGAACATGTCCATTGGGGAAGTTCCTCCACTCATGCCTCCCTCTTTGATCGCTTGTTCTCCTCCTTGGTCATACAAGTCTCTCTTCCGTGGGTCTGACAGCACCTCATATGCTTGGGATATGTGCTTGAACTGAAAAACAAGTCATTTATGAGCTCACCCCACTGTTCTCTCCGGTAAATGGCGATGACTGACATTTGCTTCACGTTTCCACGATTGCTCGGTGTACATTTTCAGCGTGTTTAATGGTAACGCCACTGAACGCGTTGGCATCTGTAATGTGTGTGGGTTTTTTTTTATGCGTTAGAGCCCCTCAAGTGTCCAGACACAGGCTACGTTCATTTAATGTTAACATTTTTTAAATCCACAACCACCTGGCATCGTAGCCTGCAGCATTTCTACCACAGACGGTCTGTCATTTCAACAGTGTCGGCGGGGCTAGTCTTCCCGTACCCAAACAGAGGAGCGGCGACTCGCTCGTTCCAGAAAGTTCCCTCTGTCAATTCAACAAGGCGAGCAGTTTAAAATTAGAAAGGGCGCTCCCAGCGGTCCATACACGGCTACGGGGACACCGCGGAGGTCTCTAGCGCTATATGTAACTCACCTTCTCCCCTTCATTGGGGTTCTTGTCAGGGTGATATTTCAATGCGAGTTTTCTGTAAGCTTTTTTGATTTCCTCCGGCGAGGCATTGGGGCGGACGCCCAAGAGATCGTAGTAGCCGGTCTCGTGAACCATGGTGACAACCTTAAAAAAAAAAAATCAAAATAAACCATTAAATTACATTACACTTTACATAAAGCTGTCACTTACTATTTTGTCCCAGGAGGCGTGAACGTTACGATCCAAATGTTATCGTTTGCGAGTAAGCTAGCACGGCAAAAAAAAAAAAATATTATTCAAATAATAAAGTTTACATTAGTAAGAACGACCGCTAAACTTGAGCTCAAAGCCGGTAGAAATATAACGTTAACCCGTGGATAAAAACACGGTAAAGTGAACGTAACGTTGCGCCTCAAACAGACACGTTAACGCAACGTAACGTTACACCGGCTCACACGTTCAGCCTGAATGAAACCGACAGCATTTCTGAGTCTTAGAGGTAAATGGTTCTTTCAAGTCAAAGTGTAGTGTACTTACTTGCCGGTTGTTGGGTAGTTGTTGGTGGTGCGCTAGCTGTCGCTCGAGTGACTGCGGACGGGGGAGGAAGATGGCAGGTTCTTATAGCCGCTCCACAGCGCAGAACTTTCTGGAGAGCTCTGAGAAAAGAGGGGCTGGGATTGTGGAGTCTAGAAAAGACCTGAGAGACGAAAAAGGGCACGAGGAATGAGGGAGAGAGGGAGGGGGGTTTAAGGCATGCCAGGTCAGCTTGTTGTGTATTTTGACCTGATTACCTTGGTAGGCTACGGTGTTGATAAAAGTGCAGTGGGTCAAGCAGGAAGAAATAGGCTTCCGACGCAACAGTGCAGACATACTGTTATGTTACAGTCAGAATTGTGCATGCAAAAATACTTGCAGCAAAATGAAGCCTCCTTAAGGTACATAAAGTAAAATCTCTTTAGAATAACCTATAATTAAAGTAAAGTTATTAAATTAAAGTAATTATTGACATTAATGATCACTTTAATGTTGCAGCTGGTAAAGTGGGCCTAATATCAACTATTTTATATACTGCAGGGTAGCTAAATTGTAAAAGATTTTAAATGTTATTTTATTATTAAATATTATTTATTTGTTATTATTTGTTTTATTTTATTGCAGTATAGTAAGTAAAATTAGAAGAGGTACAATACAGTACTAAAATAAAGTTGAAGTACCTCAAGTAGCTTGAAAAAGATTCTTTGAATAATAAACACAAAAGGGCTACTACCAGAATATTCCTACAACATTTGGGACGCTTATGAAAAGTCTGTCAGATAGTAAATTATTATGGACTGTAATGAGTATAAGCATGATTTATATAAAAGAATGACTACTGTCAGAAGGGTGTAACATAAGGCAGCTCAATTTGGCTATAGTAGTCTTTCAAACTGCACTAACTTAGAGCTGAATTACTGAAAGTGTTCATGATCCAAAATTATTTAATCAAATATTAAAATGGTATGCAACTTTGTGAATGAACTGAGAGTGTCTGTAGTGTAGCAGCCACATAGAAACCCAGTTGATCAATATTAGGCTATTATCGTTTCTATCCAACTCATATACCTTGGTCAACGTTGAAAGTGTAGTATTGTTATGATTTAGGTTTTACCTTTCGGTTTGCAATTTAGGGGATGATATAATCACACTGTTTTACATGTGAAAAGACTCAGCTAATTTAAATTCAGGACATGAGCACGTCTTGAACGAGCGGTCCAATCCACTGCACACATGGACTTTCTGATTTGTTTGGCAAACCATTGATAACTTCATGAAGCTTGTGGGACTGCTTGTCTTTTTAGTTTCCTAGTTCCTGATAAATATATGTGGAACTATTAAAAGGAGCCCTTTTGTCCAGCAAGAACAATTTTTCTGTTTCATACCAGTCAGAGTTTGAAAAAGTGTCTCATTTGAGTAAATCCACAGGCTTGGTCCTGCATAACCTGTAGCCACACCACCAGGAGATCTGTCAACTAGCAGTATGGAGTTTCCTGATGAAAAGAAGGGAGATGATGAACTTGAGACCAGGTAAGCAACTTTAAATGAACTTCTGTTCTTTTATCTAGAGGACGAGAAGATGCTACAGTCTCGTCTGACTCTTAATCAGAGGCTAACAATTCAGTTTAGCTGTGGGATCGGTTATAACACTTTTCAGTTAAGGCTGAACGAACCAGATTCACGCGTTAGCATGCACACAACACAAGATCGGAAGAGTGATGACGCTTGTGCCAGATTTTGTCCCTGATCCCTACTTTTGTTTGTCTGTATCAACACTTTTGCCCAAGTTGTTTAATGAATGTTCCTGTCCACTTTGTATTGAAGTGGCCCACTACCACCATTTGACAAATATAAATAAGCAATGGAAGTTAAAAGTAGCCTCATTTAGTAGTTCTCAAAATTAGAGAGTATTTTGTGACATAGAATGTTTACAACCTTTACTGCAGAATTCCTTTGTTACATCAAACTAAATGCATATCAAAATAATAGTTTTAGTGAGTGAGAGTGAACCGTCTCTCAGCTTTCATTCAATATATTCTGTCAAACAGAGCTAGGGGGCTTTAGCTGTGCCAAAAGCCTGACATTGTGTTGGGTAAACAATGCAGCAAATTAGACCCATGTGATGGAATAAAAACAGCAGCCCAAACCTTTGCCTCAATGTGAGGGGCAGTGTATATGAGCTGTTTGGAGTCCAAGTTTCCTGTGTGTTTCAGTGTTCAGGAGTCTATGGCACACATGCAGGCTGATAGGGAAGAACATGCCTCTGTAGGTGAGTTATAAGAACATGGGTCTGGTTCTAAAACTGGGTAACAGACACGGCTTTTATTCCTCAGTGAGATGAACTAGATTCGTTTTTTTTTAATTTACTTTCTCTCACATCTCAGGAAAGAAAAACATAGAAGAGGAGTTTGCTGGCGCACCTCTTGCTCCAGCTCATTCTCTCTCGACCACTGATGCCAAAGGCTCAGTGAAACTGAGAATAGAAGAAGGGTGTCCAGCGGAACCTGTCACGGTTCACCAAATGTTCAAAGCCTCAGTTGAGAAATATGGAAACATGTACGCACTCGCCAGCAAGAAGAACCAAAAATGGGAAATGATAACATTCTTGGAGTATTATCAGATCTGCCGGAGAGCAGCCAAGAGCTTTATAAAGGTATGTTATACAAAATGAGAACTTAATGTCTATAGTGCATACTGACATCAGTGGTCAGATTTGTAAAAAAAAAATAAAGACAAGACAGAAAAGTTTTGTTAATGTGTGCAGCTTGGTTTAGAGCGATTCCATGGAGTGGCAATACTAGGATTCAACTCGGCAGAATGGTTCTTCTCTGCAGTCGGTGCCATCATGGCAGGGTGAGAAAGACACAAGCAATGAATCAACCTCTGTCTGTATCCAAATGCACTGTGTATATGTTACTGTGCTGTTATTATCTGTCACATGCTCCTGTGACAATGGCACAGTCATTAACTTCTTTCTTTCTCCCGTTTCTATAATGACCTGTATTCTTCCTACAGGGGGATAATGACAGGTATTTATGTCACAAACTCACCAGAAGCCTGTCAGTATGTGGCTAGTGACTCCAAAGCCAACATTATCGTGGTGGAAAACCAAAAGCAACTGGATAAAATCCTGCAGGTACCGCTACTTAAATATATAAAGGTTTTCTCCCACATGCAAAACATGCTGTTATAAATGTCTCACTGTTGACACCACAGATACGCGACAGACTGCCCCATCTGAAAGCCATAGTGCAGTACAGTGGACGCCCCCAGCAGAATATCTCCAATCTTTACTCCGTAAGCAACAAGTCCTCCTGACACCGCATGAAATGATACAGGTCAAAGAGGCTGTAGAGCTCAGGCTGTGACGATGTGTGTTGCTGTTTTGGGACAGTGGGAGGAGTTCATGGAGCTGGGTCTAGATATTTCTGAGGAAGAGCTGGATGACATCATCCGCAGCCAGAGAGCCAACCAATGCTGCGTCCTCATCTACACCTCTGGCACCACAGGCAAACCAAAGGGAGTCATGCTCAGTCATGACAATGTAAGCTTTTGTGTATTATTAATCCGTGTTTAGTTTGAGTTAGATGTTATTCTAACTATATGGAAGCAGTTGCATGTGTTATAACCTCTTGTGACATTATGACATGGTAGGCAAAAGCAGAAAAAAAAAGTAAACACAGCGTCTATGATGAATATTCAGATCACATGGACTGCCAATCATGCCAGCAGGGCCGGGGACATGCAGCCGGCCGACACTAAACAAGAGTCACTAGTGAGCTACCTGCCTCTCAGCCACATCGCTGCTCAGATCTATGATCTCTGGACAGGCATCCAGTGGGGTGAGCTGGTATACTTTGCACAGCCAGATGCCTTAAAGGTAAATACAAAATGCCAAGATCACACAAATGTCAATAGCAATGAAAATAATTGGTTTAAGAATAAGTTCTTTTTCATCAATTTACTCAATTAAAGGTAAAAGCAATGAGGTAAGGTTCTACTGTAGTTACAGCTACTAAGACTTTTTGCCACAATTGCTTTCCTAGACCTACCAAAAATGTATTTATTTCAAATACTAGTCAATAAATACTCAATTAGATTGACAACTGACTGATAACTCTTCATCTATTTAATTCATTGTAGGGAAGCCTCATAACAACACTGCGAGAGGTTTGTCCTACATCCCACATGGGTGTCCCTCGGGTGTGGGAGAAGATGATGGAGAAGATAAAACAGGGAATTAGTCAGTGTGGATATGTGAAAAAGAAACTGGTGGCATGGGCAATGTCAGTCAGTCTGGAAGCCAATCTAAAGTGTATGCAAAAGTAAGTGCTGACGAAGGATAACTCTTATGCAATGTAAAAAAATTGGGTGATGTAAACAGACCCCACAAAACAATATAAACAAATGTATTTTTCAAAGAGAGATGATTTAATTATATTAATATTTCACACATTTTTTTTCAGGGATGATGAGAAACCTTTCCTATTTTACCTGGCTGACAGCTTTGTGCTGCACAAGCTTCGGGCTGAGCTGGGCCTGTCTTGCTGTCAGAAGTTCTTCTCTGGCGCAGCACCAATTGGTAGTGAAACTGTGCAGTTTTTTCTGGGCCTGAATATCTGGCTGTATGAGGCCTATGGCATGAGTGAGAGCACAGGGCCTCACTTTATGTCAGATGCCAAAGCTTACAAACTCCAAAGGTAAAAACAAATTCTATGTAAATCGAATCGCTGTGCTTAAAGGCTTTGACTTTTTATGAATATACAATAACGGAAATAATTATTTTCTCTGACAAAGCTGTGGCAAGGTGGTGCCCGGCTGTCGATACAAAATGGCCAACGTAGACTCTGAGGGGACGGGTGAAATTTGCTTCTGGGGACGTAACATTTTCATGGGTTTCCTCAATGTGGAAGACAAAACAAGAGACGCTTTGGATGAAGATGGATGGCTGCATTCTGGAGACCTGGGGAAGATAGACAAAGAGGGTTTCTTGTACATCACAGGAAGAATCAAAGGTAGGGTTATCTGAGCAAATGAGGCTATTGTAAGAACATTTCTTTTCTCAGGTCACCAGAGACCCACAACTGAGTGCAGAAGATACAGCTCCATTATCCCTGTTATAAGTCATCAACAGCCATAATGACAGAGTGCCCTCTCTCTCCATTAAGAGCTGATCATCACTGCTGGAGGGGAGAATGTTCCCCCTGTTCCCATAGAGGAAGCAGTGAAGAGGGAGCTACCTATCATCAGCAATGCCATGCTCATTGGGGACAAGAGGAAATTCTTGTCAATGCTTCTGACCCTAAAGGTAATCTGCCATTAGATTTTTTTATCCAGATATTGGAAAACAGTATGCTGTAGTGTATTCTTGAATTCAACCATAGCTAAAGTCATGTTATATAACTATCTTTGCAAATAAACGTGTGCATGATGAACATCTATGGACATAAATGAACATTTAAACAGCAGCAGTGTGCATAGCAAAGGGAAGTACACAACCCCTTTCCATCTACTTTTAATTATATCAATTTTAAAAATGATTTTCTCATTTCAAATGCAGCTGTTATTTGTTGTTTTCATGTAGTGTTCTTCTTGTCAAACTCCCTAGAGAAATTTGTAACAAACCATGAAGTATAAGTGAGGTGAAGCAAATAAAATAAATTATTTCACACACTACTGCAAATGTTCATTTTTATTATATACTCATAATTAAATGATGTGTTCCAGTGCTGTAGCAATACAGAAACCATGGAGCCAACGGAGGAGCTGAGCATGGAGGCTGTGGTGTTTTGCCAACAGCTAGGCAGCCAAGCAACCGAGGTGTCTGACATCATTGGAGGAAAAGACAAAGAGGTGTACCAGGCAATTCAAGAGGGAGTCAACAGAGTTAACTCTGCAGCCACCTCATATGCCCAACGCATACAAAAGTGGACTATTCTCAGAAAGGACTTTTCTGTTTCTGGAGGAGAGCTGGGTACATTTTGCATCAATCAGTAGACAATGTTAAACTATTAAACAACTAAATAGATTGTTCCACTTATTTTGTACTCAAAGCCATTGTGTGACTGCAGTGAACTATTGATCATTATATTTTCTTGTTCCAGGTCCCACAATGAAGCTTCGTCGCCCTGTCGTTTTGGAGATGTACCGCAAGGTCATAGAGAGCTTCTATCAAGAATAGTGTCGTGCTCCTAGAGAAGTGACTGCGTAGCGTTAGTTTGAAAATCACGTGTCACTTGCATATCTCATCATTCTTGCGGAAATGCAGGGAATTTAATTATATCTGTGTCTTGTGTACAGAATGCACAAATAACAGAGGAACCATATTTAATGTTTCAATAATATTTAAGAGCAAGCCGAGATTGAGCATTAAATAGTTAATAATACTCGCTATTACAACAAAGAATTTTACAAAGTCACACCATTTTGGTGCATCTGAAACATTTGTTTCTAATTTATATTTGTCTCTAGTTTTTGTGTAAATATTTGATGGTATTCTGTATATGGCTTATACCAATTCAGATAACAACATAGACATAACTTTCACCAGGAATCTAATCACAGTGGTCATCATAACAGCAGATTTGATGGTCTACGACAGCCACAAGAGTAATTTGCATAACAGTGAATAAAAAGTCTGGCATTTCTGATATCATTGTAATACTCATTTTATACATTCATGATATTTGCAGAAGAGAAAAACATGATATGAAAGAAAAGAACTCTGCAAAACATAAGCAAGTTTCATGTTACGGAAGCCTAATTATGTTTTTTTTGCGCATAATGTGAAATATATCCACAAACACAATACATTAGACAAGAGGCCAAATTCAGCCAATAAATAGACAATATCCACCACAGATTTAACGGTTTAGGAATAAAATGCATCTAGTAACTGTTGGTCAAGAGTTTTAAGACAGTGATTTGTAGTGTGCAGAGAGAAATAAAATAAAATGGGCAGACTCTCAAACTCCTGAGTTTTTAAAAAATACATATTTTGGTTTAAAATGTGCAGATACAGTATGACATGATTAAATAAAGACATCCAAACCCTAACAATTAACTTGCAGCCCCTTGAGCATCCTTTTAGGCAACATCCTGCATTCTTTGACATATTGCGTTGGTGAATTCGGAGCACTTTGAGTTTCCTCCCAGGTCTTTTGTTAGAACCTTGAAGAGAGATAACAAAACCATTATGATTTAGAACGGGAATATATCACCAAAACGGCACGTCTTAAGTTCTTGTAAAGTAGATTACCTTTCTGTCCCGAATGGTGGCAAAGCAGGCAGATTCAATCTTCGTGGCGTGGCCGTGCAGGCCCATGTGCCGCAGCATCATGACCGCACTGAGCAGCAAGGCAGTGGGGTTGGCCATGTCTTTCCCTGCTATATCTGGGGCAGTTCCATGAACCTGACAGGAGACATGAATCACAATCCATTCATCATGGTTGACATTTCAATAAACATCGATTTTCTGAAACCACAAGAAATACAAACAGGTGAAACTTTCATGTGCCTTCACCAACTCATCTCACACTGTGAATTTCTACTGTGCAACTTTGATTACAGGAGTAACTGTGAAACCTGTGCAGTAAAGGGAGTCTGACAAATGGGAATAAAAAGAACATACCGACTCAAATATGGCTACACCATTGGCGCCAATGTTTCCACTAGGGGTCACTCCAAGGCCTCCAATTAGTCCGGCACAAAGATCACTGTAATGGTAAACACATAGTTACCTTTAGATTTATTCTTGTGCATACACCATGACCTTGCTAATTACATTATATGGACATAGGCAAATCATTCTGAACTGATGTTTGCAATTGCTCATCTTCACCACAACATTTTCAGTATTAGTCACCTTTTCTTTCATCAATGTTAAATTATTACAGGTTAGCCTAAATAATTTGAATTAAAGTAAAGCTATTGTCATTGTTACACATCGTGTTTTACAAAATGACACAATGCACAATTGTGTGTACAGTACATGCATGTACAAATATGGAGGATTTGCTGTATGTATGAACAACTGGACTTTGTGGCAAAGAAACATTTTGGAAATTGTGTTTAGTACATAATCAATTTATAACTTAAATGTGATTTATTTTAATCACAGAAAATATGAAGCAGTGAAAATACTGAGCTATAGATAGACAGGTATTTCTTCTAGTAAACAAATGGTTTTCATGTCTCTAATATCATACCGATTACAGAGTTTTGCGTTTGATTATTGACCAATAAAGAGCATCTCATCCACCTCAGAAGAAGCGCAGTGTAAAAGGGGACTGTGAGTTTTAAAAGATGATGTTGGGAAAAATGGTTGTCCTTCATTCTGAATCAAGACCCTTCACATTCCAGATTTGTTTAGTACTTTCTGCAGTCTGAAGAATAAACTAATTTGCCCTAAACGAAGTAGAGTTTCATTCTTCTCTATTTCTGTGTTTGGTTGCTATGAACCTGACAGTGGTTATTTATTATTTATTAATTATTTAAAAAAGAGGAGAAATCAACCACGACAATGGGTTGCTATTTGTTGCAATTTAATGATGCACAAAAGTAACAGAGAACATGCCATCTATCTTACCTCAAGATGTCTCCATACAGATTTGGCATCACTAATACATCAAACTGTGTGGGATCCTGTACCATCTGTAAAATCAGTAATAAATAATGCCACTATTAATTAGGAATGGTAAAGGCAACATCTCTAACAAAACTTATTATCCAACTAATACATTTATACAAACTAAACAAATTCCTAACAAAAGCTATTGGGACTTACGTTAAGGCACACGGTATCCAAGTACATCTCAGTGAATTTTACGTCTTTGTGCTTTTCAGCAGCCTCTCTGCATTTTCGTAGGAAAAGCCCATCTGACATGCGCCTATGTCAACAGAAGACAAACATTTAATTTTTGAAAATGGTTTTAAAATGTCAAATTAATTAAAGTAATTTGTACGGAACACAACTTACATAATATTGGCCTTATGAACAGCGGTAACACTGGCCCTCTGATTATTTCTGGCATATTCAAAAGCATACTCTGCAATGCGTTGGCTGGCTTGCTCTGTAATGAGCTTAATGCTCTGTACAACTCCATCAACAATCTGAAAATATACAAATCCAAGAAAGTTTCAGGTAAAATATGTAAACTATAAATAGTGTTTAAATGATTTTTTCAACAAAATGCAAAACATTTTATTCCTAAATGTCAAAAGGTGTCTGTGCTGGGAAAGCAAAGAAAGACGATGAGACACAATGTTTTAAACTAAAGAAAAGTGAAATAAACCTACATGGTGATTCAGTGAGGAAATAATCAAAAGGTCTAAAGACCAAAACTGTAAAACAATCAAATGTAACAACTGGACAAGTAATGTGTCTTACCACATGTTCAATACCACTGTATTCTCCCTCAGTGTTCTCCCTGATGGTGACCAGGTTCACATCAGTGTAGGGGGTCTTGTAGCCCTCAATGGACACACAGGGGCGAACGTTGGCATAGAGGTCAAAGGTTTTCCTCAGCAGCAGGTTCATAGAGGGATGGCCAGCAGCTATTGGCGTCTTCAAAGGACCTGTAGATTGTTAAGTAATTTAAAATGGTTTACTAGTTCACCTGCCAAGAAAAAAAAAATCCTTTTTGGAGGGATAATATCTAAACCAATGTGTCATGTTTTGTAAGAGGTTTGGCAAGTGTAATTCACATCTCTAAAAATAATAAAACAAAATATGTATGAGCATATCATCATCACCATCAGCAATAAATTATTGGCAAATAATCCCTATTTTATTTCAAGTAATTGATAGTGTATTAAGCAGGTTACCTTTTAGACCAATTTTGTTTTTATCCATTGATTCTTTGGCATCAGGAGGGATCATCCACTTGCCACCAGGTCCTTGGATGGCTGTAACATTTCTCTCTTCCCACTGAATAGGTGCCTAGATCAAAAGTGTATGTACAGCAGAATCACTACATTAGTTTACATTATGCCATTTAAAAAAATATTTTAATACCAATGCTGATATAATACAAAGATACATTTTTTTAGAATTTTTCTGCTCTTCCAGAACTAACTTTAGCTGCTTCAAATATCTTTATAACAGCAGTGGAGATCTCTGGACCAATTCCATCACCGGGGATTAAAGTAACCGTATGAATCTGTGAGGCAGAACACAGACACATAATATTCATCAATACAAGAATAAGTATGCACTTCAGACACTGAGTCACAATTTAATTAAAGCTAAAAGTTACATCAAAAACGAACTGTAGCTCTAGAGGACAGATACATACCCCCTGGGTGAATGTCCTGGGATGTGGAGGCTCTTTCCTCAAAGCGCCAACCATCCATGACACCTGACAATAAAAGGCCCAGGTTTTATACATCTGTGATTTTAACAGGCACACACACACACACACACACACACATATATAAAAGCTGTTTCACTTCGACAGAGTAAATACTGTCATAATTACTGTTCTGTTTCTAATAATAAGGGGAAAAGATTAAAAACAGAGCAAGGATGGTAAGGTGACTTGAACAAAGCTTATTGGAGTAGTGAACATACTAGGAACAGAATGGCGCAAGAATTGAGCACTCTTACTGTACAGCATACTTAATGTGGATAACTGTTCTCCTGGACTGTCCTCGTTTTGTACATAATTACTGTTATACCAATCGGTGGTTACTATAGTAAACATTAGCTACCCCAAAAAGGCCTTCAACAAGGGCAAGCGCAACTAAGAACTAACTAAAAATTGACTAAAGATGTCAAGTAGATGACCAATAGGAAAAGCGAGGCAAGGATATTCAACATTTAAATACGTATGCGTAACGTGCATCCTGTGCCTTAATTTTATCAATGCCATTGAGCGATAAACCCCACTTTCTTAGCAGAGTAAGGATCTGTAAATGGGGGACATTTCATAGGCATTTGTTTTCATAAAGAAATTGGCATTAACAGGAAGTAGTTAACTTGAGCAATCAGCTGTTTATTAACTTTTAGTGCAATGTTTGATAATGGAAAACTGAGCTAGCCGACTGCTCTCTTCATTAAATGCTAGCAAAGTAGCTAGCTAGCTCAACAGCGGTCAAGAGTCAGGTTGCTATAGTAACTATAAGCAAGTAGCTTATGTGTTAGCGGCTAGCTAGTTAGCTGGGTGGGTGCTCACTAGAATGCATGCAGCCTTTGACTGTGTGAACGACATTCAAAAGAACTTAACGTCAGTTAATGAACTGAAACACAATGCCATGCGTCTGGTGCAATGTTTATGAACAATGTAACTAGTTTTCCCATACATACCGCTGACCTCCAAGCTTTCCCTGCCATCCTAAACCAGCCAAGGTCGACGCAACAGCAGTAGCAACACTTGTTAAGCTAACGTTAGCCACAGTACAAAACGGATTTCCGTTCTGAACGATTTATTTCTCCAAAATAAACCCTTATTAAATAAAGTCACGTCTTCTAATGTTGACCAATGTTACACCTATTGCAATGCACAGCTAGCTCTTACTCTGGCTGTCTTCCGGGATTAGCAAGTTAATTAGGGAAGTGACTATATTTGGTCTCGAGTAACACAATGAAAAAATAAAATGCAAGCTTCTCATAAGAAAAATATGTTATCATTAACGGGTTAACTATATACTGTTTGTCGGAAGTTTGGATGACCACATGGAGTGCCTCATATTTACATATCGTCCATCATTGTCAAACATAAATCTTGTACTATATAGACATGTAGGCTAAACATACATAGGTTATAGTGTACATAATCCATGTTATGTTTATAAAGTAATCTATTACCCATATGTATTCATTTGCACTATTTGTATTTGTTTACAATTTACAAAAACACTAGACTTGTACATGGGCACTGTTGTTGGTCATTGATTTTTATATACATATATATATATACACACTTTTTTTACTTGTATGTACGTAATAGTTGTTTATTTTTACCCATCTTTATTCAGCTCAGTGGTCTTTGTTTTTGCTGTATGTCTATTTTTATATTCCTGTGAATTGTTCTTTGCTCAAGTACATTGAGAGCAACTTAAAACAGGAGTCAAATTCCTTGTGTGCACACATATTTCGCCAATAATGCTGATTTTGTTACAAAATTTTGCCGGGCGATTACCACCAGCACATGGCGCCATTGGACTGCTTCAGACATTGCTCCACATCTTTAATACACTTGGTTTCTGGATGTGCTAACAGTGTATATGATATGTATGTATCAGTTGTCCCAAAGTAGACTTTGTAGACAGGAGTAAAAATCAAACATGTTAAGTACACCTTTATAAGCATATTATTTTCCACAAGTTGATTTTACAGATAATAAACTTTATGGTATAAAACAAGTAGAAACAGCGGAAACAAACATTCAATCACTTTTTGCAAAAGTTCAAATTACAAAGAAAGCATTCAGCATGGGACACAGTAACTCCCAAAAGTATCCAGCAATGCAAAATGGAAAAAAAGCTCCTAATTGCTTAAACCAATAGCAATTCTTAAGCAGCATAGCTCTCAGCATAAATGCAGGCTATAACACAGTACAAAATGCACACTGTGCAAGTAATGACATCTTTGTACCAAACTGAGGGGTGTCAGTATGGATAAAGGTTTTCAAACCACTTACATGTATTGTCAGTTACTCAATGCATAGGATGCAATGCAGTTTCAACAAATGCCTCACACTTCAACACGGGGCATGTGTGTCTGGCGACGATACTTATCAAGCATTTGGATAAAGCTTAGTCATTTGAAAAACCTACAGTACATTAGTCATGGGATATCATACAACAAAAAGTTGCTAAACGTTGCACACAGATGCGTTCAAAATAGCCCAGCTCAGATGGCATACTGCTTTGGCTGCTTCTTCAGGCTCATGGATCTTTCAGTTTGGGAAATTACATGAGTGGCTCTGTTGTTGAGGAGTCTGCATTCATGGAGAACATCTGTAGAAAATGAAATGTAGGGCGAGGATTATATAGGATAAGACACAGCAAACAGTACATTGTTGAGTAGACTGGTTAGATCACACTTTTCTTGAAAAATATGGCCCTGCAGAGAACTTACCGTTAAACTGTTTGTAGGCTTCTTCAATAATGGCATTGCTTGATCTCTTTATCTCCCAGTAACTATCCTCTACCCATGGTTTGCAATCAGGATGTTCAACCAGCTGTCCATTCTTGTATAAACCAGCTAAACGTTTATAGAAAGAAAAACAGTTTACTTGAACAAGAAAACATATTCAAGCAGGGGATGAGACGACATCATAGACATGTCATTAATGCCACTGGAAGATGGTGTATGCAAGATAAATCCCACGTCCAACAACTGATGAATGAGTGTAAGTTACCAGTCACGATACAATAACACTGCAGTTAATATATTTACCTTTGATGGTATCATCAATGTCTTTGCATAATTGGTACAAATCACTCCCACGTCCGACCACCCTTTCACCTACAATGTAAAACAATTAAAACATTTTTAAAAGGACCTCCAAATCCATGGAAACAATATCAAAGTCTAAGAGTTAATGTTATGCAACAAGATTAAATGAAAAGACATGTTATCTTACCATCCAGCACCTTGATGCTGGGGAACATGTCAAGAACTATGGATCTATATGCTGCGATCCTGCACACTGACATTGAGAAAGTAACTGTAAGTTCACTTATCAAGATTTTCCATCCACTGTTTTTTAAATAAAGTCACTACAAATTACCTGGATTAGTGTAATTGTAAGTGTTGTCTTTAAAACGTATATTTTCTAGCTTTCTCAAAGGCTGAAGGCAGTGTAGGTTCTCAATGCTGTTGAAAAAAAAAAACAGAGTAGAGATGATTTCAAATGACAAATTCAGACTACTGCTCTTGAAAATATGATTACTTGTAGCAAAATATTTTAACATCACATACATATTTAATTGTTTGTATACTACGTAATTAACATTGTTATTGGTGACATTCACATTATTATTCATCTAGGGAAAGCATTTGGTCAGTGGTTATATAGTGATACCTTGATATGATATTACCAGCCACGTTTAAGTTCTGTAAACTGTCACAACTGCGCAGGGGCTCTGAAATTACAAAAGCAATAACATCACATTAAAAAAAAAAAATTCTATTTATGATAAAACCTCCTTGATATAAGAAAATATAACAGCATGGAAATAAAGAATATATTGCTCCAAAAATCTTACCTAAACTGGAAATCCTGTTGGCAGACAAATTGAGTACAGTAAGAAGCCGAAGGGATGCTAGAGGTGCTAAATTTGTGATGCTATTTCCAGAGAGGTCCAGTCTCTCCAAATTCATACACTCCCCAATGCATCCGAGATCATGTGTTCCTGTAAGACACACAATTAACAATAAGAAACAATGATGGCATTTTTGAATGCTTAAATAGTGGTATATTAATTCAGTCTTACCAAGACCTCTCAATTTGAGAAACAGTATAGACTCCAAATCAAACTCTCCTGTACGTGACTTGAGCAGCACAGCAGTTATCTTCTCATAGTCTGCATCTGAAAGAATGAGAGAAATAAGACTGCAGCATAACTATTTCTATTCTTACATATGCAACACAATCAGAGACTCCTTGTTTGTGAGTCAGTGCTGCAAAGCACAGAGCGCTGGAAGCAGTGTCTGTTCTGTTTTACAGTGGAACAATCGAATGACCCATGCAATCATTTCTAAATATTAAATAACAATTCAAGCAGACAATGGATTTCAAATCTGGCAGCGCACTGAGCTTTTCCTCTGCCAGCTCCAGAGGAAAGGGTCACAAACAGGCAGATATGGGGCTCTTTGTGTTGTCTGCTGTCATGCATGAATAACAACGGGGGGAGTTATATTTGGTATAATTTCCTAAGGCAGTAACTACACATGAATACTCTTTCATGAGCCTGCATAAATGAAACACTGATTTCCTGAGGAGGACAGCATCGCTGAAAAAAAAAAGAGACCACAAATAATGATGTTGGGGTATATTTTTTCCATTTCATTCTGTTATAATTTCCATTATTAACTTTATTTGTAAATCATATAAGGACTGGCAGGCAGGGTAGGCACTGTAACACCAATACAAAAGGGAGAAAGGGTCGTGGGTGGGATAAGTAGGGCCACCAAACACATATCTTGCATAACTGACACCTGCAGAAATAAAGATGATGGTGTTAAGCTTAGCCACTAGTAAATGTTTTTAGCTAATGTTGGTAGCTACCTGTATCTTAGCTATGAGCGTCGTGAGGCAGCGACTGCGTGATTCCATGATGATGATGATGATGATTCAGCCGGATGAAAGTGGGTGGGTTAACTTATTTGATGAAATGGTAATTGTTCGTTTTTCTCCTCTGATGATGACACACGTAAAATGTTGTGTAACGGACGATACGTTGTTAGCTGCAGCGCAGCTTAAAGCCACAGCTAGCTAGCGTAAGCCGCTAGTGGCTAGCATAGCGACGTAGCAACAAGCTATCCATCACAACTTACCTTGGTCTTTATCTCGCTTAGAGTCCATCGTAGGCAACTTTCCTACTTAGAAAGCTACCTGTCGCAATAATAAGCGACGATTTAAACCAATTCAATGGAAAGGCAAGGCAGTGGTTATTTGGGGGAAATGTTAAACTGGCATCTGTCCTGGGGTGCAGTCAGGACACGCTCACTGTACTGCTGTGCTGCAATAGCAGGCAGGTGGATGAGACGGACTTCAGGCTCTGCAGTCCAGCGTAGCACAAGCTGAGGCAGAGGCAGTACACCGTGTTAGAGGGCGTTTGGAAACAGAAACGTGGCTCCACTGGCTGGGGGAAAACAATGTTACGGTATTTGTGCGTTGTTCCCTCCGTGCAACAGGTTCTGTGTCGATCAAAAGTTTTGTTCTTGTTAAAGCACCGAGAGTGATTCTTCTATGAGGTGTTGTAGTGGATCTTCTGTGAATAATTGTGCAATTAAGTAGCAATTAAATCAAAAATCACAATAAACACACGAGCATGCAAAGTCTAATCCAATCAGATGCGAAATAACATTAATAAATATGCAAATTAAATATAAATTAATTTGTTTAAAAAACAGGGAGAAGACAAATATGGAAAATGGATTTGAGGAGAGTTTGGGGTGCCAGAATCAGACATCTTTTTAGGGTTAGTGCCTGCACACAATTTCCAGTGATGGGAAGTAACTAAGTTTATTTAGCCTATAAACACTGCACGTCAGTAAGATACAAAATAAAGGTACTTGCACTTTTAGTATTTCCATTTAATGCTCCTTAATGCTTTTACTCCTTCACTAAGGCTCTCATTTCAGGTGGGAAATATTATACTCCACTAGATGTGTATCACCTAAAGTTAAAATACTTAGAAGATGAAGAATTTATTTACAGCACGTATGATCAGTTGATAAAATATGACGCATTAGTCTGTTGATTAAATGACCCAAAAGTAGGACATAAAATGTACACACATTTACATTTAGCTTCACCTTGAGCAATTGAAACACATGCTAATGTATCAATAATAATAATAATGATAAAATGATCATACATTTTCCACCAATGCACAATACACACCCCTCTTTTCTTCATATTCATTTGATCAACATTAAGCAGCCCCACAGTCTACAGCATTTAAATTAACCGCAGGTGGTGATTCACATTTATTTATTTATTTGTTTACCTGAGGTCCCATTGGTTTGTCTTGACTCCGGAGAGCAGCAGCCGGGCGCTTAAAGAGAAGCAGATCAGTTTGCAGTTATTAGACTCCGCAGACAACATCTACTGGCTCCGACACAATTGGACATTGGTCTTCTACTTTTCCTACATTTATTTTTTTATGCTTGTATGCATCCTTATGCGTTTTGCAGTCATGGCGGACATCTCCTGTGAGGACAACAACAACAACAACAACAACAACCTTTTTTAAGAGTTCGCAACGTCGTCGACTCATCCTGTGCGGAGACTTTGTCTCCGAGGATCCCCTAAATGCCTTTCATTGAAAAAAGGCTTCGGACGTTCAGTGTTGTGGATGTGTACAAGCAGCAAATGATTTGATTAAGATGGGTAATAAGCAAACAATCTTTACCGACGAGCAACTTGATGCCTATCAGGTAAGCGTGCACGCCCGTGTCTACCTGCAGCATGTTGGAGGATATAAGAGGCTATATGTCCAACAAAAATCATGTTAAAGCATAAAATAACGTCCTGTTATCATTCAGATCTCCTTTGTATGTAAATGGTGATCTACACCGTAGACCTCAAGTTTAGTTCAGTTTATGAAAAATATTAAGAGAATACATGTTTGTGGAGGGAAGAACAAAGTGGAGTAAAAACTATGCTTATACAGCATTGTAATGCATGCATATCCTCATGACCTTTAATAATTACATTCCATAACTACTAGTATCATACCTCACTATTTATCCTTTTCTTCCTGGTATCGACTCACTCCTGACAGTGGAACCCCGTGTGTCTTGAATGTAATGGGTGAAAGTTAAACTGAACATTTTGTGAGATAGAGAGAAAAAGAAAATGTATATTTTCAGTATCGATCATTAATACCACTTGACCTAAATCCATTGCAAGCTGGTGGTCCTGGTCCCCACCAATTAATGACAGGCAATAATCAATTTCCTCATAATATGTCAGTTATGACTCCGCTGTTTAAAAATGTTTATCATCTTGATAAGTGAGAGTAGCAGACGGTTTTGATTTCATTGTAAACTGGAGGATCTTGTGTTTATCATGGCACTATCTGAGAAGATCTGACCTTTTGTTCCCTGAAACAATAATCCAGGTTTTCCTGTGAAGAAACACATCTTCATGTGCACATGTTTATCATGGGATTAGGTGCAGACTTAATAATTGATGCGGAGCCAGTTTGATATGCTGTGAAACTCTACTCTCAGGAGACAGTTTAGTTCTCAAGAGCCTCTCTGGTTACTCCTGCTACTTTTTAAAAACCCTTATTAGAATACTGTTGCTTTCTGTTTGCCTTAGTAATTACATTCCCCATTGGGTATCAGCACATTTTATTTCTTATTTTTCTAGGATAACACTCAATTCTGCATACTGAGCTTGAGTGTTTGTTCACCAACACCACTTTATTACCCTTTCTATGTAGGCCATATATAGTGTAATCTAATATGATGAAGACTAGTAGATTATGATGAATTGTCAGATATTGCCAAACACACACACAGTTATCATTAACCCTAGATATCTTCCATAGGTCTGTTTTGACATGATTGGATGCAACAGTGATGAGGCTTACCGGGAAAGCTGTATTTTCTTTGTTAATCACATTGTGTGTAGAGCTCAGGTGGCTGCACTCTGCTTCTAACACTCTGGAGCACAACTCGGACAGAATGGATACAAGGGAAAATGTAAATGAAATACCCCCAGTAGGGCTGTTGGATAATGCGTGCGCCAACACATGCAAGTCAGACAACAGCAGATCATGTTCCCTGTGCCTCATCGTTCTCATTGTAAGTGGCAGGTGGCAACACCCACACACATCATCATTTGAGAGACACCAGACACCCTGACGACAAGCGTTGCACAGGTTGTTCACATGACTTCAGAGGAACCATAATGTTATTTTGTATGACTCAAAGATGTGTCATTGAGAGTGTTTTTTGGCCTTTTACAGAAGATGCAAAGAGTTCTTGTACAATTTGTCATACACTACAGTTTATAAAACTCCCGTATGTGTCATTATTGTGTTTTGACAAACTGTTTTTCTCTTATTGCAGGACTGTACGTTTTTCACCCGCAAAGAAATTCTGAGGTAAGAGTTTTTTCAACTGTATCTCTTCATTCTGATGCATTGCTCACAGTAATATACTAAAGTAACCATAAGATTATACACATAATAATGTTACCGAAATGCACAGAGACTGACTTTTGTTTCCCTGTGTTCCCTCTGTTATGATGTGCTTTAAGTGGACACTAATGCATTGCATGTAATACTTTATGTTAAGTCACAAACCATCCTGTAACCAGGGACTGTAATGAAAGGATGGTTTACCACTTCAGAAAGATTACCACTTCAGACTGGAATAAAACAATCCATTATTGGACATTAGAGGTTTTATGTCAGTACAAAACGAGTAATGAATTTTGGAATACAGGCACAAAAATAATTGATGTACGTCAGATTGTTCTTATTTTAATCCGAGCACATGCAATGTGTGGTTTGCAGTTGGTCAATCTTTGGTGAACCAAGTGTGGTATTGTGTCACCAAAGATTCGGCCAAAGCCACAATAATGTAAGTTTGTTAATGTTAATAGATTCACTGAAGTGTCAAATAATAATAAAGTGAAGCTTATGAAGCTAGAAGTCCAATCGTTTAATGTCTACAGACTGACATCCTAAAAGATCCTTTCATCCAACCCATTAATTGTCCTCCTATATCTCCACATCAACTAAACATCCCAGTAAATTCAAGCAGGCTGCAATATACCAGGCAATCCAGACATATGTAATTACATCTATAAATGGATATATGGGTAGTAAAACATTTCAGGGTTTTGTCATTGACGATCTAGAAGGTTCTGTCCAGTAGCTGTGTCAGTATATTACCTAAGCCACGTTGACCTTTTGACTGTGGTGTTGTTTTCAGTGCTACCCAATCAAGTGTCACAATCCTATCTCGATGTGTGCAACCTCAACACTTAAAAAATGAAAGAAATATCAATCTACTCTTAATGATTGCACTAGGTAGAATGACTCATTGGGTCGCATGATTCATTTCTCTCTTCCTGTCACTCAGTCCCGTTGAGGACAGACATAAATTAAACAACTCGCTTGCTTTTCTTCTTAGTGGAATTGACCAATGATGCTCACGTTTCAGTATCTTTTGTCAGTGGTTCTAGATGTTGGAAGATAAACAGCTACTTAAAGTAATTAAATGCTGATACTCAAGAATGTTTTAGTGTCACATTATATAAGGACAGTTGTGTGATTCTAGGCATTTAGGAATTTAAGGTCTGATTTGCTTAAACCCTCAATGTGCAGTAATGGCTGTTTTTGAAATAATTTCAATACAAAGTGCAAAGTATTTGTCATTGTCCTATCTCTTTTCACTTATTAACTAATTGTGTGCATGTACCTCCATCAGTGGTACTGAATTAACTTAAAATTCCAAGGCCATCAGTGGATTGGAAACAAAATAGACAATCAGCAGAGGGCACAATTGGGTCCTGCACTTAATGACCTTCATAAAACACTCCTTGTCTTTGTCTCCAACTTCAACAGTTACAGTACAGTTATGTAAGATCAAAGAAATGGTCACTGATGGTCATACGGTCATTGGTTTATATCCATTCAGCCTCATGTTATATCTTAGCATTAACACTAGTTTATAACATTTCAGTGTGCAGTAGTTTTGGAAATGAAACCTGGTGTCAATAGGCCCACTGACATCAGCAGTTTTGCAGAAGCTGTACGATCCAAAGACTTTCAAGGGTCATAGTACTTTATACTACTACTACTACATTCTGCAGGTTTACCTGTTCATTTGCTGCAGTGTACCAATGAAACTTCATCATTTTGACAGGTTTATCTAATTTAATTGTAATGAGTTTGTCCTCTAAGACCAGTGTCCCTGCTGATAAATAGCTCTGCTCTGGAAACAAAGCTACGCCATGACAGGATTAGTCAAAGGACAGAGTGAAGGGGGGCTGTAGATAAGCACCGACTTTCCCGACACCACGTTTATCATTCATTCAGCCGCCGTGCAGTGTATTTACATTATTCCCAATGATAAATGACATAAAATGTGCGTTTTTCACTGCTCAAGATAAGTGAAGGACAAGAGAGAGAAAGAGAAAGGTTAAAAAGAATAATAATAGTGTTAAAGGAAGTATTTGATTGTTCTGGTCCAGTATGTTGGCAAACCCGAATTATTACTGTATTGGAAATAAATCTTGGTTTACATTATTTCCCCAATAAAACCATCCCAGCCATTTGCAAAAGTTCAACATTTTGAATTCCATGTTTTTGTCCACCATCTTTTAATCGTTTTGAGGTCAAATATCTGTTTATGTCCATACCATAATTCCTGCACTATATCTGTGCTATTCATAAATCATTTGCTCATTACATGTTCTGTAACTCTGTCTAAGTTTCAGGTGTTTAAGTTCAGTAAAAGTCTAAGTTTGAGTTGTTTTTATAGTCTGTGTATTGTTTCTTTCCTAAACGGCAGTGAGCCAGAAGTATGAAAAAAATACAACTGTTCAAAAACTATTGTTATTTTTGATTCTAGGTTGCATGGCAGATACCATGAGTTGGCGCCACATCTTGTACCAATGGACTACACCAATGATCCTGACTGTAAAGTGCCTTTAGCCTTAATAGTCAACATGCCAGAATTAAAGGTAAATAAAATAATTTTGAAACTCAAATATGATATGATGTCCTGTGTTATAACTCTTTCCTAATGGATCAGCCTCTTTTTACCCTTATTTTGTTTTTCACCAGCAGCGTGAGTTTTCTTATTTTAGATTTTGCTGTAAGGGCACTCTAAAACAAACGTGGTACCCGCTGCTCATGCGGACAGACACCTAATCAATACACACTCTATTTCAGAGGACAGAATTGATTTTTCACCATCATCATCACTGATCTGATTGCGTGACACCACATTCTGTGAGCCTATGAAAGTTAATGTGCCATGAAAAGCTCATCCTTCTATTTTTAAGCACCTGCCATTTAAAAAGAATGTCCAGAAATGTTAGAAACGTCATGTTGCATAACATCACAGCCGCATTTAACTCCACTTTTCACCTATACACCAGACACTACTACCACAGAATTTTATAGGGAGTCCTTATCCACCAAGGGTTTAACACAGAGACTCATATAGGGTGCCCTTCCTCTGGGCATAATTGGCCCTTGCCTGTTAAACTGTCACATGATTGCAGGGACTGTAAGGATTATAGGAGAAGGATGGAGACCACAGAAGGCAGGATTGATGAGGCCCAGATAATGCCCACTCACCCAAAGTCCTCTACAGCTTTATAAATACATTTCCCGCTGTTTTATTGAGCTGTGTTGAGTCGACTGGACTGATTCAGGCTGCGCTGACGTGTCTCAGGATAGGCTTTAGATGTTCTTTTGCTGAGCTTGTATTGAGGTCAAAGATGGTAACCGTCCTCTGAAGAACAGCTGTACTTGTATTACTTACAGGTATAAAATGAGAGAGATTGCAAGATAGGCTCCCCTCCAGTTTGAATTTATTACAAGTTGTGTCAAATCAGCTGATTACCTGGGATATAACACCCCTAGTAACAACATACGGCTAAGCAGTGGAGGAGAAAGTACTGACTTCACCATACGTGCAAAGAGAAGGAGTCTGCCTTTTTCAGTTGAACCAAGATTAGCAAAATTTACCCACCAGTTTATACCTCTGCAGCTTATATGTAAAACTGACAACAGCATGTAAAAAGCAAAAGGTCCTGAAATTTATAGTCCTTTCAAGGTATTATTTTAAATATCTGTTTTTCTTATCCAAACCACATGATATACACCGATCAGCCATAACATTTTGACCACTGACAGTAAAGAACATTGATTATCTAACAATGGCACCTGTCAGTGGGTGGGATATATTAGGCAGCAAGGGAACAGTTTGTCCTTGACGTTAATGGCTAGATGACTTGGTCAGAGCATCTCCAAAACTGCACTTCTTCCGGGGTGTTCCCGGTCTGCAGTGGTCAGTACCTACCAAAAGTAGACCAAGGAAGAAAACACGACAATGAGCTCAAGGTTTTGACTTGGCCTCCAAACTCCCCAGATCTCAATCCAGTAGAGCGTCTGTGGGATGTGCTGGACAAACAAGTCCGATCCATGGAGGCCCCACCTCGCATCTTACAGGACTTAAAGGATCTGCTGCTAAAGTCTTGGTGCCAGATGCCATGGCACACCTTCAGAGGTCTAGTGGAGTCCATCCCTCGACGAGTCAGGGCTGTTTTGGCGGCAAAAGGCGGACCTACACAATATTAGGCAGGTGGTCCTAATGTTATGGCTGATCGGCGTATATTGCAGCGAATCTTACGTTTTACATTAATGTGTACCAACATTCGCTTTAAATGTTATTGTCCCCTTGATCTGCAGGAAAACCCGTTCCGCAACAGGATCGTAGAGTCTTTCTCAGAGGACGGGATGGGCAATCTCAGCTTCAATGAATTTGTGGACATGTTCTCAGTCCTCAGTGAAATGGCTCCTAGGGAACTCAAGGCCATATATGCCTTCAAAATATACGGTAATGATGAATTTCCAAAAAATCCATTATCAATTTTCAAATTTCCCAGAACTCTATCAAATTAAAAACTTTGATTATTTGCTTTAAATCCCTGTTGCCCACAGATTTCAATGTGGACAATTACCTCTGCAAAGAGGATCTGGTAAAGACACTAAATAAGCTAACGAAGGAGGAGTTGACTCCTGAAGAGGTGGTGCTGGTGTGTGAGAAAGCCATCGAGGAGGCGGATTTAGACGGAGACAACAAACTCTCCTTTGCTGACTTTGAAAATATGATAACCAGGGCTCCTGACTTTTTAAGGTAATTACATGTACCTCTCTTCAGACAAACTTTTTTTATATGATGTTTATATAAAAGCAATTGTCATTACATTGTATACACTGTGTGGTTTGTTTGTCTACTGTGTACTGTGTGCTGTGACGAGAATCTATATCTATTTCTATCTCTAATCTATAACCTCATTCTAGATGAGGGGCAGAGGCCTTTTAAAATAAGGCAATACATGCATCACCCGTCATGTTGCAGCGCTGTTAACTGTTGCTGGTTACTTACAGTTTTCATTACCCAAATGGCTGGTAATCATTTTCATCAATTAACTGTCAGCCTAACGGCATCACTTTAATCCCGAGCCGCAACACGGTTCATTCATCTATATGCAAATTGACTCACAAGTGTCTGTCCCCACTGAAATATGCAACACATCTATTCCTGATTCCTGTGAGTTTATCTTCACATATAGAGTAAGTCATTATGTTGGCATGCACATTGACTACTACTGTTTCAATTGTGGTTTCTTTTGTCGCTCCAGTACCTTCCATATACGAATCTGAGAGGACTTCGTGGAAGGTTTCCAAGGTCGTCAGCGTTGTGAACCTCAGGACTCTACCTGTATCCTGTCCTGGCTACTGCACAGTGCCTGTCTCCGACTCCCCCTGTCAAAAAATCATCAGTCTTCTCCGGCCTCAGTGAAGTCTGCTTAGTTAGACAGAAAAATATTGAATCCTGGATCCTGACTTTCTTTACTTTAAATTAAAACACATTTTCCTTTAACCATCTATAAAAGGGCTTGACCTTGGTTGGTCTCTTTTGGGAGAAAAGACAATTCTTTCTACATTTTAAGGTTGAGCCAAACTCTGGATTGCTGCTTATTGATCACATTCAAGAATTCAAGAAACATGATGACAATCGTATTTTACTGTTCTCCAGTTTAATGAAGGGCTTTCTCATCTGAACTCATTTTGCTAGCTGTCATCTTCTGCCTCATCAGCCATTATCATGAGACATTCCATACAGCCATTTTTTGGATACACATGTTACAGAATTTTATGTGACTTCAGGTATTTGTCTTACCTTGAATAAATGTTTTTTTCTCTATATTCTGAGTGAATTTCTTTTTGTATATTGTTGTCACTGAAAAAGCATGAAATAATCCTTAAATAAAAGAGCTTTCTCTGTTAGTTAACTAAAACCAAAACAAATCATTTTAAGTGTCTGTCCTGACCTGCAGCATTAATGAGTTCAGTGATATCCCGTTCATATAACCAGTTCAACCCAAGCCACCTGCCCGCGGTGATCAAGGAGTGTGCACAGTAAAGATCAGGAAACAACTGTGCCTCTGCATGGCCCATCATATGAGCTGTAATAACTTGTTAAGCAGGATGTGTTCATTCGGAGTGAGCTGTCTCAGCACTCACAAAGGATGATAACATCCTGCACACTCAGTTAATCTCAATGGGAGAGCTGGAGGAAATGGCCTTGGTCATGTTGGTTGATGATTAACGGGTCCTGGTTTCTGGGCTGTAGGGTACAGATTTGCATCAGGTACATATAGAGCATTCTGGTTTATGGACAGTTTGTGTTTTCAGCTCAGGTTGTACTAGTGTGTCAGCTGCTAAGATGTTCGCATCTGAGTCATCTTTACGTCTTTGCCGCCAAGTGTGATGGCTCCAAAATAAATATGACCTGGTGAAATTGGTGCTGAGTCTGACAAATACAGAGCAGTTACAGAGTAGAAATAGGTACACTAGCTGCAGGCTAAAGCGACAGAACATAACAAGTAACCCAGCACAGACCCACACCATTTCATCACAAGTGTGTTGTATGGAAACTGTTTCTTTCCTGTTAGCTGTTGGAAATAAACACTGCAACTGGTTTTGTGTGGTGGTCTGTTGTTTAGGCTAGATCTTGTGTGTGACAGCAGCCAAAAAAAAAGTATAATATGCAAATCAACAACATATGAGTGTAGAAAATAGAGCCACATTGGTGGATTGTAAGCTATGAAAAATGTAGGAATGTGCCTTATTTTGCCTGAAAGAGGAGGATGTTGAAGTCAGTTAAACAGTGTGCAGCCATCAGAGCAGCCAGTTAATTCTTCATTCAATTATCTCCAGTTCCCTTTATGAGGGCAGTATCAAATATTCGGGGCAATACAGTGCTGATTGTGTGGCTTCATTAATTACTGGTCTCACAGAGAACATCTGTTCATTATGATTCCTGCAGAGAAGCTTCTGGTGCAATGTGATACTGGGGCTGTAAAGCAGCCATTGCTGTAAGCAACTGTTTCTGAGGTTGAGAGCAGCCGAACAGTGTGTGGAACTCACGCTGATTTCCCCCCAAGGAACCTTGTCTGTTTTAATTGGAGCAGATTTAAGATGGCGCCTTAAGCTTTCACAGCATAGCGACAGTGGAGGTGTTACACACTACTCGATAGCAGTTAAAGAGATTCTTGTAGAAGTTGGTGCTGAAATATTTCCTACGTTTACTTTTTCTTGAAAGTGATTATTGATTATTACTATTATTGTTTATACATGGTAATACTTTATTTGAACCCTCTCGTCTCTTGGCTATTCATACACACACAGTTGTGCTCTTATGAAAATACTGTTCCTAGTACATTTTGTTTTAATTTATTCAGTGCAGAAACCCAGTCATTTACACTTTTAATGGAAGTGTAAATGGAAAACAGGAGAAAATGTGCATTACTTTCACAGTTTCCATTTTCATGAATTTTCATGAAAATTTTAATTTTAATTTTTCACTTTCATCTGGATCTAAGCTGTGAAAGAGAAAATGGACAGAAATGTCAAAATATTGTTTCTCTCCCAACTTAAATGTTTTGATATTTTAGTGGGTTAATATAACCTTATTTACATTACATCGCCTGCAGGGAAAACACCTAAAATCTTTACCTCTGTCATCAAGGTTCTTTTGTGCTGCAGCTGTTCCTTTTTACCTGTATAATATACATTTATATCATAAAGATAACCGTGAGCATTCAGGTACGCAGAAAGGCCTTTGAAGTATTAGTTATACTGTCACTTTAGTGACTAGCACTACAACTATAGAGAGTAAATAAGCAGCAGGTGATAAAAGCATCTTTGACCCACTTCCCCTTGCTGTCGTATACAGACATTTGAAATATGTATGCAAATAAAGTTTCCTGTCAATGAAGTGCAGCATTGATGGTAGCAGCCTGCAGTCAAACTCTTTTTAAAGTCCAGTAGTAAACTGTCATCTTTTTTCTCTGAAGCTGAATTGATAGATGAAAAAGAAAAAAGTTCAAAGTTTTCCTAATTTATAGATTTGTGTTTAATGACATCATGTGTTTTGTAAAATGTCAGTGTACAATCTGTCTTTTATTTAGCTCATTAGCTTAAATGTGTAAAACAACATGCATTTTTCATTTTTAAATAAATATATTAAAAAGCAAAAATATAAAGAAGATGACATTTGAATGGCTATGACCATGTGTACTTATGTTGAAGCATTCACAGAGTATATATTAGGCAGGACCACTGTAGTGTCAGAGTGAAATTAGTGAACATTTTCATCAGTAGCTGGTAAAGTAACCTCTTCACCATTTTCTCTTGGCTTCAGGGAATAGCCATTTCCATTTTTCATTCTGCAGGAGGTAAAGAAAGTCCATCAATAAATAAAAATCAAATAATTAAATACAACTTTTAGAGAATTAAGTATTTAATTTAAAGCATTTTGACTACATTACTAACCTTTAACCCCCAGGACGAGTGGCTGTGTTTGGGTCTGATGTCCTCCAGACGGTTGAGTTTAGGTTGGGCTGTGTCCTCATGGGCAGGAATCAGCTCGTATGTATTGTCATGAGGGAAGCGGCCAGTGAGGACTTCGTTGGTGATCTCAGCATACACAGAATCCCTGTGCTGCTCTGATGTTGTTCTCATCTCAAAGTGTGTAGTGTGTGGGCTACCAGGCCTGCCAGCAAGGTGATAGACAGCATTGTCACTCATATATTCCAGGCTGTGGCTGCTGCTCGCTCTGCTGCACGAGTCTGTCTTCTCTGACAGTGGGTCATAGCAAGGGGCTTGTCTGACGGGCTTGGGGGAAAGTCTCGGTGGGGTGTGGGGGGGTGCACTCAGCCCGTAAGACTGCTCTCCGCCAGAGCTGTAGTTCAGAAGTGGCAGAGACCGGCTCTTGCTGTCCAACAGGTCGAGCTCAGAGTAAATAGAGTCCGGTCCAGATGGAGGACTACACCTGCTCATGTTTTGAGCCTGGGTTGTGTTTCTCTCTGCTCTCCCTGAATTATTTCCAGGTAAATTGTCCTGACAGATGTGTTGGAATCTCGGTATCTCCCTGGGTGACTGCTTCCTGAGCTGAGCATACAAAACCCTGTCCTTGTCGTTCAGGGGACCAACATCAAGGAGCCTGCTCCTCCGAGGCAAAGGTGGTACTTCCTGTTTTACAAAACAAGGATTTTAAAGTCAGCTTGGAGATATCTGACACAGTAACAAGTTCAGGGTAACATATTAGTTAGAATAAGTTCCCTGTAATTCATGGACTGTACTCACCTCTAGTGACCTTGGTGGTCGTGTAGGTGGCTGCTCGGAGGCCGGGTTTATCTGTTGTCGCGTGTTCTTCACAGCTCTGACAGTGGCCACAGGCTGTTCTTTAAAGCTAACCTGGATGATATCATACAGCCCTTCATTCAGTGCCTGCAACAAAAAGAAGGGGGAAAAATGTAAACCTTCATTCTTGATCAATGTTAATGTTGCTTAAAGAAAGATACTAAATAGTAAAAATAGTCTCACCTCAGAACACGGGGATGTCAGATACTCTCCAAACGGCTCAAAGGGGCTTGTCTTGTAGTATTCTATGAGATCAGAGACTGTGTCATGCCTTTCAGTGTCTCCACAGACTGCAAACTGCCCTGATTCACTTTGGTTTATCACAAAATGTCGACACCGATCCCTGCCTCTGCAACAGGAAGAAAAACATTTGTTAAAGCCTTGCCTCACATTCTGATGTTCACATTTAATAACACTTCTCTTTGGTCTCATGTTATCACCAGAGCGGTCTAGTATTGAATCCAAATATCAGATAATTAATTAAAACTTTGGCTGAAAAGTGTTTACAATTTGAAAAGGAATTAATCTTAAATAAGATGTGTGGTTCAGACAAGCCGTAAATAGTATGATGTTCATTCTGTGTTAAATTAATCAACTGAAACATCCCATTTATGACTTTTGGTGCTTGGATATCCACCGATAAAGTAATCTGCTAACAAATAGTTTAGAAGCAGTCCCAGTAAGCCCATACTGATTACATTTATACTGTACTTTAAAACTTTGTGAAGATATACATGCGTATGCAATCACACATGAATATTTTAAGCAAGCATTAAATACAGAGAGGATGTTTGGCTGAGCTATCATAGTGAAGTTCGTTTCCAAATAAGCGAGTAAACCAATACTCACTTATAAGACAGTATGTATCCGATGGCCTTATCACTGAGACGGACAAGGAAACAGCCCAGCTCCTTTTTTCTGAGTAGTTCTTCAGCATCCCTTTAAATAAACCACAGAGAAGTTTAAAACCCAAACTTTTTAGTACATGTGTTTCCCAAAAGCCCATTTATCTGAGTTTACAGGAACAGTGAGGCGGATCATGTAATTCCCCTTGGAAATTACGCCATATCAAAGGAAAATCTATTTAGTGTCATGTCTTTTCCACAAACCTGTCATTTACCACAACACAGGTTCTGACAAAAGTGTTCCTTGTGCTCTTTATGTAGGTGTAGTTTGTTGAATCCACAATCTTCCAGACATTACAATGGTATATTGTCTGTCCTAAATGTCTGCTTAACTAAAATATCACTGCACCTGATGTACAGTTACAGTACACATTAATACATTCTCACTGAAAATAATAGAGCTTTGCAATGAACCATATAAATTGATTTGCTTGACAAATAAAAAAGACATTCTTTATTAAAAATGCAGTAGGTTATTTGTTACTACTCTGTATTTGGAAGATTTATATTAAAATCGGACAAACTAGCACTGGGATTTCTCTGTTGTCACAAACATATTATACTATTATTGAGCATTTAAGTTCATTCCTGACCCTCGAAAATAGTTGTTTGACAAGAAAAAGATTTCTTTTGTCCATACAATGAAATGTTTTCTCAATAAATACTTACTTTCTTGTGATGAAGCCCAGGAACCAAGCGGGGAAGAAGCCGTTGCGCACGATGAGAGGCACTTGAGTCTCTATGAACCACTTTGAAGCCAGTTCCCTGAGTCTTCCTTCAGTCCCTTCAAAATGAGAATCCACTGGTGGTTCTCGTTCCTCCATCCTCGCCCGGTCCTAATCAAATCCACAAGGTCAATGGATGAAGACAACAGCAGTGAGGCTATATTTCAACAGTCTAATTTGCTTATTTTCCAGGAGGCATCAACCAGAAACTAAAAGTAGCTCAGTGGCTTCATTGTAATATTTTAATATTGCTGCTGCAGGGAAAGTACATGTTTTGACATATACTGTACAATATTTCTTTACTGTACACAATATTATTATTTTGTTTAACATATTCCAGAAATACTATTCAGAATCCACCAAGTCCAAAGTCCATTCTCATTATTTCCCTTTTCATCAACAAGATTTACATTGACCTCCTTTGCTATAATGTCACACTGATGATAGGCAAACTGTGACTTTGCATGGCGATATATGGTTAATAAGTTAGTCATTAAAGCAGTAAGAGACCAGTTCTGGTGAGCATGGTGGGGATCTAGCAGCAGCGCTTACCTTGAAGAAAAACGTCAGACAGGTCCTGAGGCAGGGTGATCTTGTATGTCTCTGATCCTTTGTCCCTGACCCTGAAAAGTGGCAAATCCTCTCAGATCTGGGTTTCTGTTGTCTTTGCAGTACGCAGAAATTCCTTTCAATCCCTAGAAAAAGAATCAAAATGGACAGTGAGACTTTATTCTCAGCTTAATGTAAAGTGTAAGTTATTCTTTAGTTGGAGTTGGAGTACATACCTTTCCTTGAGATTAACGCAGTATGGTTTGAACCTGGTGTCATGTCAGCAAACATTGAAATACGTCTCTTAACGTCTGAACTCTGTCTGAAACATCCAAAGGTGTTCTGAGGGAGTATGACCCTTCATGGGAGATATAGACAGATGACATTTACAATTACATACATTTTTCCACCAACTTGGAAAGCAGTGCTGCTCAGCAACGACATGGAAGAGTTCATACAGCTCATTTGCATGATAGAGGGCAGCTGAACAGAGCAAAAACTTCCTGAAGAGAAACGGAAAGTAGGCTGTACAGAAACTGTGGTTTGTGTGCACATGAGAGCGTTGGTTTGCAAGAGATGTTTTACCCACAGACTGTCAGATTACTGTAGTAATGGGAGATAAGTTGTGTCAGCAGTTGGGTTTGCAATAGATCCGGATCATAGCTCATAAGGCACGACCAAATGCGTGACAGAAATGGAAATATTTGGTAAGATTCACTATGCATGCAGAGATTTTGGAGGGCATAAACAAAAATGTAATGACAAGAGATGTTTTCCAGCCTTGTTTTAAGGTTGTCACAAATAATGGCAAACTCATTCCCCCCATGGCTGAGACAGGCGTCATGAATCATCTACTTTGGTTTCTGCTTGGTTGTGAGCAGTAGGAACTCCCTATGGGGGAAAGACAATAACCAGAAAGAGTCTGTGTCATACTGAGCGGGATGAGACTGGATTACAGCATTCCCCAGTGTTAATGTTGTGGCAACTTGATCTCAGAAGACATAATGCTACTTTTCCCTTTACGCAGCTGATCAAACCCATCTCTGAAAGTATGACCAGTGTGGTTCTGAATGTCTTTAAAGTTTATTTCCCCTCTAATTTTCATATAATACAATTTAAAGTCTACCTAACCACCATTTACCCAATTACTGTACCCTTATGTTCCATATATGACTAAGTATTGCTACAGTACCATGAGCTAGAATTTCAACATCATCTTAACAGCGCTAACTGTCACTTTTAAATGTCTTTGTGAGTCATTGTGTGCTCTTCTGGGGGTGTCGAGAGGTTTGGGATCAAACGTTATCACTGGTTCCATGTTTGTAAAGAATCCATTCCACAATGAACTATTAACAGTGCGTGAACAACATTGAAATGTATTTAATCTACAACAGATATGAGGCCAAAACGGATATAAAAGAGGAAGCAGCGTTATCAGACCGTTACCAAACAAAAGGGTCTTTAAGATCTTTTTTTAGTTGTCTGGCAATGTACCTATGAGGGGGATGTTGCTCTTTAAAAGGTCACAAGTCAGTTGACGCCTGTAAAATGTCATTATAAAAAAGAAATGTCATCACTTTTGCTTACTCTTTCTTTTAAAACTGAGGGTGAAACAAGCATCTTCACAAACAACGCATTTCTCCCAAAAGTAAGCCAAAATTCAACCTGACCAAACTAATCATGTAAAAAACGTCTGTGGACGTGTGGAAGAGTCTTCATAAAGTACTGTACATGCTGCAATAAAACTTTGTATATTTTTTATTTCCCACTTCATAATTTGGAGCTAAATGGTTTTAGTTGTATAGTTGTTGTTTGTATGTTTGTTTTTGCACTGATTTTCATCTTTATTGGATGTATTGACAGTATAGGTAAAGACAGGAAACATAGAGAGAGAAAGAAGGCTATGGCATGCACCAAAGATCCTCCGCCAAAATCAAACTTTCACTTTACTAAATTTATCCCTGGTTGTACAGTTAATTTGTTGCTGTTTCAGCATCAGATAATTTTTTCAACGTGTAGTTGAGAATTTAAATCCTTAAACTGATTTGAAAGTCTTAAAACCCCCAAAGTCCTGCATTATTGTCTCATCTCGTGGCCCTGTGTTTTACGTGGACTCTGTCGAATCCAGTTTTAACAGCTTTATTATTTTAGTTTTATACTGTGGTCATGTGGTGCATATACCTAAATAGTGTTGTATTTTTAAGTTACCACAAACTGATTATAGATTCAACTTTCCAGCTGTATATCAAGCAGTTAATCAGTTAAGTTAAAAGTTATCAGCAGTTAAATCAATAATAATAATAATAAAAATTATAATAACAATAATGACAATACTTCTACTACTACTACTACTACTAATAATAATATTATAAAAATAAATAAAATAACGTGAAGATGTAACACTGACTGTAATTTTTACGTATGATACTTTATGTACAGTTTGCTGATAATATTACAGTAATTTAACTTTTGAATGTCAGACCTTTATTTGTAATTGAGTATTTTTGAGTACTTTTACCCAACCCAGAATACTTCTTTCTGAGTGTACTTTGAAGCTGCCATGTAGACCTGCTGTGGGTGCTGGGGGCCCACAGGACTGAGGAACATTTGAGGAATTTGTATTTTATTTTAAATCTCCAATTTTGGGGGGTTTCCTTTATTGTATTACCTCCGACAATGGGGATTTGAATAAGGCCATGTCAACAGTTGAATAGGTATTTAATTAAACTTAAAAACAATAAAAAAAATTCTCTTTAGCCTTTTACTTCAAATGGTTAATGATTTGTTGTTACTTTTTAATTACTTGTTAATGTATGAATTGCTTGCACTTACTAACTACTTCCCAATTGTTAATGGCACGTTGTTACTGGTTACTGGTTATTTGCAGAAACTGGAATCCGTGAGGTTGCACGTCTGAACAAACACCTCCACCCAGCGGCGACGCTGCCTCGCACGCCCTACACTCGTGCACCACGTCACCGCCGAGTCAAACTACATTTCCCATGCTCCCCCTCCCAAAGAGGCAGGGAGTCATGCGGATGGAAACAACACTGTGCATCCGCTGCGTCGCCCGAAGAAGAAAGTTAGAGGAAAGATGCAGCAAGAGGAGGATGGCAGCGAAGCAAACTCCTGCTCAGCTTCCCACGTCGTGGCCTCCAAGTCTTTCGACGTGGTCGAGGTCGAGGGCGCGAGGGAGCAGGCCTCCAGGCTGTGCGGCTACCTGAACAAACTGACCGGCAAGGGGCCTCTGAGGGGCTACAAGACGAGGTGGTTCGTGTATGATCCCAGGAAATGTTACTTGTATTACTTCAAGACTCCCCAAGATGCCTTGCCACTCGGGCACATCGAGATAGGCGACGCGTGCTTCAGCTACGACGCGGAGGGGGAAGAGGGTCAGTTTGAGATTCGCACGGACGGGAAAGAGTTTCTCTTGAAGGTAAAAACTTACTTTTCTTCTTTTTTTTCAGCACGTAAAGCACCCTGTTTTGCAATCCCGGGTCTGCTGTCACTTGGCACTTCCTTTCTCGCCGTGGAGAAGCAGACACACCCATTCTAACTTTTTACTGATGTGCCCTCAGCTTTGCTTGCGGCCATGGCATGTTTCCGCTGACAGAGATGCGATTAGACGACTTTTAAGAAAAGCAGGCAAAAAAAAGAATCAATAAAGTCACGTGGGTCGTGTTTGCCAGACAAGACAAGGCGCTGTTTTGCTGGTTGCCTGATTGCCTCAGTCCACTGTTTGCTTGCAGTGATCATTTCAGACGCGCTCCGCTCCGCACACAGGAGCCAGCATCTCACGTGACGGCGTTCTCTGCTGTCACGTGACTGTGACAGGTGTCCCTGGTTTCACTCAGCCCGGCTGAGCCCGGCTGAGCCCGGCCGCTGAAGTCTGCGTCGTTTTCAGCAGATGGTATGAATAGTCCGACAGCTTGCTGCCTGAGGCTGGCCTGGAACTGAGACCGAAACCACGGTGCATGCTCATTCACATGACAGATCTGAATAGTAACCTGCTATTTAAACAGCTGTTTCGCATGTTTTATTTAATTCCACAGCTGCTGTTGTTTTCCTAGTCAAAGTGTCATTGCATTTATATTGGTGTTTGGAGTTGTCTTTTTAACCTTTTGATCTCTCAAACCTGTCTGACTCGCGTTTCTTTGCGGGCGGCCCTTGTGAATGTGCGCATCTGTGTTTCCAGGCCCCCAGCAAGCAGATGATGCTCTTCTGGCTCCAGCAGTTACAGCAGAAACGTTGGGAGTACAGCAGCACACGAGGAGCAGGTCAGCGAGACAGCTGGAGCTCCCCGACCCTGGCTTACCCTCCCACCGGCCTCGTAGGCAAAGACCATGGTAGGCAGGTACACACACACACACACACACACACACGCATACATAAAAAGTGTACACTCATTTTCACTGCTCTGTTTCATCACTTGAACATAAACACTGATGGATTAATATTTACACGAGTGCTATAAAGGTATTTTGTTGCCAGGTTACCACCTTTCCTGCAGAAAGAGCATTTGGGCAGGGCTGTGTTAAGCAATGATTAAATGAGAATACAACAAAGGGCAATAGGGAAGGACTTGACGTCTACTTTATCTGGGGTGTGTTTAATTTGAATGCACTCACAGAAACAAACATCATGTTGTGTGTTCCTCCAGCGGTTTTCAAGGTTCACGTGCACTCACAAGCTATCTGCTGTGAGTTCACGTGCACTCACAAGCTATCTGCTGTGATGCTGTAGCTGCTGTAGCTGTTCGAGGTCCTGCGGAACAATAGTGGTTTTATGAGAAATGCAATATCATTATTTTGTCATTCTAATGGATCCTGTTTTGTTTCAGATGCGCTCGTCTTTGAGAAGCTAAGTGACAGCATGGAGAAGGTCCGCAGTGACTTTGCCATGGACACAGAAACAGATAGTGGGGGAATGGTGGGGATCCAGTCAGCCAGAGGGCCTTCTGCTGCATCCACACACCCCCTCAACTTCTCCTTCAAAACATTTGGCACAGAACTCAAGTAAGGCTGAAGGAACGCTTTCGACAGACTAGTAGTAGGCTGATATCGTACCCAAGGTTTTCTGTTTGACCACCTGCTAAACGGGCACAACTAGTTTGTCTGCTATGTGTCAAGAGAGCTATATAGAGGAAAGAGAATACCTCTTCAGTTCTTCCTCAGGTTGACTGCAGTAGAGGAAATGGTTACATCTATTGTTGACTAGTTTCTCTCATATGCAGCCATCAACAGTTCCCCTTATGGGCCATACAACACATCTATTCTATTCTAATGCAACACACTGAAATGCAAAAAATGTGACATGGTTTTGAATTTGATTTGTATCAGTAATGAAAAGAGAGTTCACTCATAAAGGTGCACAAGGAATCTTGGAGCATTTGCTATCGTACATGCTATTAGGAGTTTGTCTACCCCTGATAGCATGTCTCCTTACCAGTCTGGTCTACCGTTTTATGATAATTTAGCTTCTCATATTTTATAATACACAGGGTGTCTTCAAACGTTTGTCTCCAAACAATTTGCTAAATGTTTCTTACTGAGTGAAATAGGGGCCAGTAGGGCATCTGTTTTGTTTCTCAATCTGTAAGTTTACCAATGGCAGTTTCTTCAGTTATAACTCATGATCATAGCAGAAGATGCCAAAGCTCAAGAATGTTAACACCAGAAATGTGATGTTACAAGATGTTGTGGGGTATGTCAGTGCAGACGAAGTGAAACTGCGTTCTGCTGCATACAAATAGTCATGTGTTTGCAGTGATCTTACATTCAGAAGTGTGAAAAACATGAGTCTGTATAGACATAGACATGGAACTGTTCATTTTAGACTCAAGAATGCTCTGATAATTAGTTTCATACCTTCCAATAATGTAATTTTATAGTCATTATTTCATTTTACGTAGACACTTTATTTGTAAGTTATGCTCTCCCATCGAGTGTAACCTGGACATATTGATGTCTTAGAATGTAGAGCTGTATTGTGTATTGTTTTCTACTTGCATATAGCTGCAGTTCTGTTGCCTAGGGCCTGTTGGGAAAAGCGTGAAAACTCTACAAAGTCCTTTTGTGCTGATATTATTTACAAAGTAGCAGAGCATCAGGCCTCCTTGCAGTTTGTCCTTGATCTCTGTGGATTAGAAAATCTTTTGTGTAGTAGCAGTCACTAAAACACTGAAGCCTCCACAGTCTTGGTCTTACTCACCCTCTTGTCTGTTTTCTGTTATGTTAGGAACTCCATGTCTAATCTGCGGCCAGGCAGAGGAGGTGAGAGCCGGCGCAGTGTGTTTTACACTGGCAACAACAGCGCAGAGGAGTGGGAGCTGGTGGATGCTCCACCCAAGGACTTCCTTGAACAGAAACATCATCCAGACACACACAGACGTACGTCTGCTTCCTGCTGCCTTTTACTCCCCCTCTGGCCAGAGTTTAATGCTCGTACTCAGCTTAAATTCTCAGTAATTTGTATTTTATTGCACCACTCATTTGCTCAATACTATGACGAATGGACAAACAATGCAATTTCACAAAACGTTTCCGCCTGCTCCAGCTCCCTGAGTCACTGCTATGACTTATTTATTGGTCTTGTCTATTACCTACACATACAATCTAAAACTATAGGTGGTGATCACAAGCCAATAAAAATGAAAACTGCAAACAGTAATGGAATTCTCTACTCTCTCAGATTCCTTTGGATCAGCGTTTACTTTTGATTTTGTGCGAAACTCATCACGTCCAAAGAGGCCTTTTCTTCGCGACATGATGGGCACTGGGAGGTTTGGGCGCAGTGCTTTAACTCGCAGTGCCGAGATCTCCTCCCCAGTGGAGTTTAATGGCAGCAAACCTTTGGAGCTGCAGCTCCAGAGCCAACAGGAAGAACTAAGCCGCATGCAGGAGGAACAGGCCAATCTCCGAGAAGAGCTGGCCAGTCAGAAGGTAGAGTTATCTCACCCTTATTATTTCATCCAATGTGATAGCATTTAGAAGCATAATGTAATTTGGATCGCATGCCAACATAACTTTCTAGGAGAGTTAATTCCAGTAAGAGTATGGGGAAATATTGTTATTGCTACAAGATGTTATAGATAATGCAATTTATCTTACTTCCTTTTAACATTTCATCTAGTACCTTCATCAGGACACATTTTTTATCTGTTCAGTACTTTGTTTGATGACCAAATGCCTACAAAACTAATGAGATTCCATTCACCCTGTACAAAACGTACTTAATTTGAATTATAAATGTTAGCATGCTAACAGGCTAAACTAAGGTGAACATGGTCAATGTTATACGTAACAGCATTTTCCTTTTTGTCATTGTGAATATGTTAGCATGGTCACATTAGCATTTAGCTCAAAGCGCCGCTGTGCCTACATACAGCCTCACAGAGCTGCTAGCATGGCTGGTGACACCTAGTTCTTTAATTTAATTGTTAAACCATGCTATTGTTATGAGTGAATTAGACCAACCTATTTTTTTCCATTTGCATTGTTACTTTAACAAAGAACGTTAATGCTTTTCATCTATAATAAATAGAAATTATCCAGATATGGGGAAATGCCAAGCTCTTACTATCATATCCTTTTTAGTTAATTCAGTACAAGCCTGAGGTTGTGGTGTTTGACTGAGTGGTTTGGTGTAATCCTGATACCCTCACTAATACAGGAAAACAGAAGATGATTAGTCATTCTTTAGCAAGAAAGAAGGAAACAGCAGTTCTCCTAACAACAATCACAGCTGTGTCGTTCCTTTCCATTATTCTCTGTTCTTGTTTCAGTGTTTTGAGACCAGCCGATTGTTCACAATGGCTGCAGTGCTAGCCAGATGAAATGTTATTGTATGTGTGTATGCTTCCCCTGTGAAGTTACATTACATTACATTACATTTAGGCATTTAGCAGACGCTTTTATCCAAAGCGACTTCCAAAATAAGAGCTTTACATCAAGTGCATAGAACCATGATTGAAAACAACAAGATGTCTCA